>JAGJTL010000036.1:4410855-4445519 GCA_022063505.1 Calosoma granatense
AATATAACATATTAATTATAAAATATTAACTATAATTTAAATATTGTATTTTAAATAAATGCGATTATCGCAAAATCATGTAAATAACACAAAAATATTTAAATGTCTATCTAAATTAAATTAAATTATTAATCACAATTTATCCATTCTCTGTTGGTAACCTTGCTACTTATCAAAGGTCAACTTGTTTATAAAACAAGCTGCTAAGTAACACTGATAACTTATTCATCTCACATTCTATTCCTACTTCGGCAAGTTACTAACAATTGTCTTGACAATGGCCGTGGCAACTAATATTTCCAGAATTTTTCTTAGCAAAGTTCACCTAACCTGCAAACAGGCAGTTTTACCTAAATTTTACAGTTCAGCAGGTAAGTTTTAAATATGAAATTGGATTCTTATAAGAAAGTTTGTTAATCACATGTGTTATGTGAGTCTGTTTTTGCTTTTTAACTTGTTTCTATATTATTGTTACTTTTCACAGCTGGATATGAATTCATCAAAGTTGATAAAGCCGGTGCTAATAAAAATGTTGCTGTCATCACACTCAATCGTCCCAAGGCACTCAATGCTCTTTGCAATGGTCTGATGACTGAAGTAGGAAACGTAATTGCTGATCTGGAGAAAGACAGTTCAGTTGGTGCTATTGTCATTACTGGAAACGAGAAGGCATTTGCTGCTGGTGCCGATATTAAGGAAATGCAACATAATACATTCTCAGGAAATGTTCGCAATGATTTCTTAGCACACTGGACCCGCGTTGCTGAATGTAAGAAACCTGTTATTGCTGCTGTCAATGGATATGCTGTAAGTAGAAAAATATACTGCATATTGCAACGATCTGTATAAGAAAAATAACAATTTTATTCATTTCTTCTATTAGTTCTTACATAACATTCGTTTGAAACTTATTTAAAATATTATACATGACTTTCTGCAATTGTTTCCTCAGCCGTTTTATCGCATACAGTTATAAGAACTGTGTTGTTTACCCTATAAATTAATTTATAAATAGATTATTGTAATGCTATTTTCAATTTTATTTTATTTATGACGTATCTACTTTGCCATAGATAATATTTATGTATGGTTATGATATAAAAAATACATTTTTGTTGTTGCGAAATATGTTACGTGACCTGGTTCTTAGGATAACAAACATTAAATCATAAATTAAGTTTGTGATAAGAGAATAGCATTGCAGTATACAATATGTTATCACTACTAACCTTCAGGAACTATTATTTAGAATTTTTGGTATAAAATTGTGTACACTATTACCTTTACATGCATGTATTATTACTTAGCAATCAATTAATGCTATGAATGACAAATCAGAACTTGATAATGTTGATCGTAAAGAGCTGCAAATATGTGAAGAATTTAAAATCAGTCACACGATGGATGATTTTAATTACAGCTTGGTGGTGGTTGCGAACTCGCCATGATGTGTGACATCATCTACGCTGGCGAAAAGGCCAAATTTGGCCAGCCTGAGATCGCTTTGGGCACCATTCCCGGAGCTGGTGGCAGCCAGAGACTCACTCGCGTCGTTGGCAAGTCTAAAGCCATGGAGATGTGCTTAACCGGTAACCAGATCACCGCTGTTGAAGCCGAGAAAATGGGCCTTGTCAGCAAAGTAGTGCCTGCAGACAAACTCGTTGAAGAAGCCGTGAAACTGGGTGAAAAGATCAGTTCACATTCACAGTTGATTGTCTCCATTTGCAAGGAAGCCGTGAACAAAGCTTACGAAACTACACTACGTGAAGGACTTCAGTTTGAGAAGAGAATGTTCCATGCTACGTTCGCTACGAAGGATCGCCAGGAAGGAATGAACGCGTTCGTTGAGAAGAGACCCGCTAAATTCACCAATGAATAAAATACATGATTGCCTATATTGTGCCTTAATACGTTTTCCATGTATAAGAAATATTTTCTTATTATACTAATAAATGTTTGTTTTTCGTACTAATCGTATATATTATTTCTGTTGGCATCCTTGATTATATAACAAAATAATCTATGATAAGATTTGTAACATGCAATCCTCTTTATTCTGTTCATCTCTCACGTAACAGAGTTACCAAATGCGAAAAAATAATCTGTGTGTTACACAAAATTAATTAACATCGAAACACAAAAATATAAAAGTACGAGAATTATTATATATTTAGTACGTCATACCGTTTTCCATAGATTCGATAAATAATTATATAAAGGACAATTTTCTACATTTCTGGTCGGGTTACTCACCTTAAAATTAAAAATTCTAGAAATTTTTGGCAATATATCTTTAAAATAAAACTTTTATCTACTGTTTACTAGTCATAAACAACGAATAACAAATATAAATATTCCAAAATACCAATTTTGACAAATTTTTTCTAGATAAAGGGGCTATTTTACAAGCTACTATTGCTGAAATTATTCATTGGTTACGTAATACCTTGACTGGTAGTTCTAATTTATCACCAGGTAACATGTGTACAATATATCAATGATAATGGTTGTCAGTTTTTCATTTAAATATGACTGTACTAGTAAAACTGTATCACAGTTTATTTCGGTATTTGCAAAATGAAGTTTCAATTAATATTGCTTGTAGTGTTACTGTGTTCAATAGCCGTTTGTGCAAGTAATGGCACTACTACCGGTAAGTAAATAATTACCTGTATAATTACCAATAATTATCGATACTGGTTTAATGAACATTTCATTATTGCCGTGGATATGTTTGTAAGTGTTTATGGGGCCCATTTTCTAACTCATAATGTCTATTATGTTAGTAATCCTAATTCATACAATCATTATTGGATACATTGTATGTGAAATGTTTGTATGTATTTTTTGATAAGTTAATTTGATTTCTTATAGTGTATTTGTAAAGATATCCTTAACGTAAATAAGTAATTTAAAAAATAGAAATCATGTTATGTTGAGTCACAAGTGGTTAGTTCTTAATTTTAGTTACAGATGGTACTCCGGGACGTAGAAGAAAACGAGATACGTTCAGTGCCATTGCGGATGCGATAGTACTGTCATCAGAACTGTCAGATGGATTAATTCTACCCGCTGTCTGTTCAGCTGTCAAAATATTTGACGAACTGGCACCCAACAATTTACACTTTATACTTAGATTTGCAACAAACTGTTTGTTATGGTTGTGCGCTGTATTCCATTTAAATGGCGACTCATCAACGTAATATGTGTTCGTTCTAACTAATGCACACAATTTTATTATTTCACTAGTTCTTCTACCGTAAAAACCTACCAATGTATGTATTGAAGTAAAACTGCAATAAATGTAAATAAAATTATTTATTTCATAAATTTGTTCTTATTTAATACACGTATTATTTTCCATATAATTAACAAAAATTTCTGTATAAATATATAAAATATCAACATTTCGTTAAACTTTAATTATTAAAGACTTGAGTGCAGGAATACCGGATACTAAATTTCTGGACTCCTGCAGTAAATATTCTTCACAATCACTAACATCCGGTGGGTAGTTTATTTGTTTATTCAGGAATGATAATATCAAAGCATTATTTATTTGTATTGCTGTCTGCCCTGATAATTTCTTCATGAACCAGTTCATCCAATAACCAACGACAAACACGGTATCTGCTTGGTTTTCGTGAGTGGTTCGTCTGAAAATAATGAAAGAATATTCATCTTTGTATAACTGAATGTATAGTTGTTCGTAACACATGTTAAATACAAAACAATTTGTTTAAATCAATTACCTGCGTATAGTGACCATTGTATAAAGTAAATAAAAAATAATTTGGTACAGAAATAAAACTTACAATATAGTATATACTGCACGGGAATCCTCATTAGCTTCGACAAACTGTTCCATAACTTTCACGTTACTCATTATGTGGAATGTTTGTGTGTTGATGAATATCAGTGGCTGTGTCACTGAGGATATTAATTCTGGCATCTCTTTGATCGGGAACATCCAAGGGTCTAATATAATACCTCGCCTAAGTTAGAACCAAAAATTAATACAAAACACTAGTATAGTTCAGATAGATTTACAAGTTGTAAATGAACAAACCTTAACTGTTTATTCTGTCCCATAGTCAATAAGGCAGTTGCTGCACCAAATGAATGTCCCATCATTATCATATCATCCACATCCAGCAGTCCTGTTAAATCAGTTAAATCGAATTCTGTGTAATTTTCTGTTGGAACATCTTTTAAAACATTATATGGAATGGCACCGGTATTTATAATTTGTAACAGTTCAATCAACTTTTGACATTCGGCAGATCGTTGTTGTACCTACATACAAAGTGTAACATTTGGGACAAGTTCTTATAGTGTACAAGTTAAAAAAGAATACCTGCGAATTTCGTATAGTATAGTGATTATTTCCTAATTTAATTGGCACGTAATTAATAAATGATTTTGTATCAGACTTTGCATCTTCTTTGTTCTTATAATAATATGTATTACTAGCAGATTCATCTCTAGAAATAAAGAAATATATAATTTATATCTGTGCTTGTAGCTCATTGCAGTATGTTCAAATGTAATACAGATTACTAGACTTGACACACTGTACCGAATATTAGAGATCTTCTACTAGACTTTGATCCAGTCGGTCTTGTTTGCACAGATGTACAAATAAGAATATCTATTGTAAATACATACCTATGTTCAATAGCTGCTATAAGAAAACCACGTGACGCTAATTCAATACACATTGTACTGTAAAAAAATCGCGCCCCGCCAAGGCCGTGTGAGAAGACAATACATTTCAACTTTTCATCTTTCCGTATTTTACCTCCATATACGGCGGGAATTTGAATTTTACCTAGACATCTTGTATTGTTAGTTGTTAAATTAAAATGTGATTTGTGTGGTCAACTGTACCTGACACAAACCATATTGCAAAACGTACAGCAATCACCCAGATCATTAGTACACGTGCAAATCCTCTTATATAGCTATCATCTGGAATCCATGGTATCCAGTCTAATATATAGTCCTGTCAAAATGTTTCAACAAGTTGTAGCCAATGTTACAAAACAAAAAAAACTAAAAGTTACCTTTACATTTGACTTTTTATTGGTAGGATAATATAATCTAAACAAAAGTCCATTTTTGGAATATTCGGTCATAACATCGACGCATCCTGGAATGTATGGGCCTAACAAAACAAAAAAAGGTGCAAAAAGTAGCTAGATATATGTAATATTTTCTGCTGTTTTCACAGTATGTTATAATGATAATACTGACAAAACAAGAAAAAGGCAAACAGTTATGATAACAGCGTGGTAGAACAAAGTTCAAATACATGTCTTTAAAATAGGTTTTGTAGCAAAAGGTAAAAATACATATATTCAAAGAAATAATATATTACTAACAGATAATAATAAGGAATATTAATAACCATTTCTTTATCTTACATATTGCGCATTTACTGAATAATTAATTACTCGTCGTCGGTTTGAATATTAATGACTAATGGAAATGTTTACTGTTTTAGGCATGAGTTTCGTATTTTGCTATACGAAGATTAAATAAAAGGATAAACATTTAGTAAAAATGTACGGAAATAATAATTGAAAGAATGTATAACCGCTCAAGTAAATTAAGCAATTTCTACTAATTATCCTAAGTAGGTGATCTCCAAATTGTCATTACGAGAAGTTAAGAGAAAGTTATCTACGAATCTCTAATTTTCAGTTCTTAAAATGATTAATATAGAAATAGAATTAAGAAAGTAATTTTCAATATATATTTACATTTACGCCTTAATCCTTCTAGAACTTTCATTTAACATATAATAAAGCTCAAAATATATGACAATACATTATCTACATGTAATAAAAAATATATATATGTACCTATTGTTTACATTTTTATTTTTCCATACCGCATCATAGCTTACATGTTTTGGAAGCACTGGGTAAATACGAAGTACTGTATACAAGTGACACTTAACTTTATTACGTTATAGATTAATAATAGACTATTATATTATATAAAATAAATGAAATATGAATGAATTACTTACCATTTGCAAAAGGTAAGTGTGATGTTGAAAACGGCCACATTGTTGTGTTCAAATACAATAATGACAGGCAACTATTGCTGAGGTTATCTATATATTATGTAGCACACAGTGTTGCCAATCTAGTAAAATTTAAATACACACTTTGATCATTGAAACAAAAATGTTTAACATTTTCCATTGAATATTGAATTATCATCCATATTATTTAATATAATATTGTTTTTGTAGGATTGTTAGTAAACCACTAATAGTAGACTTTCTCACTGCTGCAAATGAGAGTTTGTTAAGGAAACCAGTTGGCAAGAAATATCGTATAATAGGATCTTCTAAGCTGGATTCATTAAAAATTAATAAAGAAAATATTTACGATAATAATCGGCCATTCAGGGTGTCCATAGAAGGCAATATGGGTGCGGGAAAATCAAGTGTTATTAAATATTTAGCTACGTTTCCTGGCGTTGAAGTTTATGATGTATGTAATACCGGCTTTCATACCATTGGCGGCGACAATAATTTTTTCTATGGGGATTACGAATAATATAATTCACGTTATTTCTCTATGGGGAATTAGGATGTTAAATGGAATATAGTATTCAAAATAATTAATATCAATTATTTTGAAGCATGTTTAAAATAAAAATGTCCAATGAGAAAAATCTAGTAACGTCACTGGTACGTAAGTAATTTGATAATTAATCAATGTCATTTATGAATTAGGAACCAATCAATTTCTGGCGTAATGTGGAAGGGCATAATCTGTTGGAATTATTATACAAGGATATAAATAAATGGTACAGTGTGTTTCAACAGTATGTACAGTTAACCAGAGTCCAAGTCCAAACCACAAAGCCCAAATATGCATCGACAACGGTACAGATATTTGAAAGATCAGTTCAAAATAATCGTTTCTGTTTTGTTGAACAAGCTTATTTGGCCGGTTACTTACAATCGGCAGATTACGAAGTGTTACATCAATGGTACCAATGGATAGAATCAAATCTTGACATTGAAATCGATTTCATTGGTATGCTATACAATTATTATCAATATATAATAATACCTGTTGTATTTATTAACTACTAAAATGAATATAGTACTTGTTAAGAAATATTTATTCGTTATTTCCAGTGTATTTACGAACTTCTCCAGAACTAGTATATGAAAGAATGAGGAACAGAGGACGGAAGGAAGAAGAAACGGTACCATTGCAATATTTAAAAGAACTTCATGATAGTCATGAGAAATGGTTGCTTGGCAACAATAAACTGATAAATAAAGATCGTTTATTAGTAATTAATGCTAATAAACCACTGGCTGATGTGTTTGAGGAATGTAATTTAAACAAAAGTCGAATATTTAGAAAAGTCCGCATTTAACTGCATACCTATTGTTCCTAATTATTAAATGTTTGGATAATAAAAACAACATTTGTTATACTACACATTATTTATTATAAAAATATTTGATAAATTTGAATAATTTCCGAAGCAATTATTTTATAACATTATATAGTTATGTTTTGTTATTTTAATGCATACATATGTTAAAAATATCAACTTAAATATATACATTATGTACTATTTTCACTTACATAACAATTGGAATGTATATTACTCTATTATAATAAAAAAAATTGTATGTATTTCAATATAGATATTCTTTTAATAAAAATGCGTACATATCTCTTTTATTATAAAAAATATTATCGAATATAAAAATAGTTGAAGAGCAGTTATTTTTTTGTAGTAGTGTTGGCAACAGTTGGTAACTATTTTTCCATACGTTTTAATGAGTATTTTACATTGAACTGTATGTAAATCATCAATTATCCTGGCTTGTTTATACTAGAGAGCATACATTACACATAAGACATATTAGCTTGGATAATTGACAATATACTAACATTATTTTATTTTATTTTACAGACAAACAATAACTGACTCTTCATATGTCCGTATTTATAGTACTCTATATAATAAACCTATGTGATGTTATCAACGACATCGGCACAGGTATATCTTATCTAAGTTTTAATTTCTATTTTAGATATCACATACAATAATAATCATATTTTCACTTTATATAAAAACTGTTAGAAGCCTAGGAACGTTCTTTTTGAGCAGGAAAATTGAAAAGAGAGCTCTACATGATCCAGAAATGTGTGGTAAGCTAATTTTAAGTAAACTAACAACTTGGTATAAATTTTTACAACTTGTATATTTGCTCTCAACTTAAAGACGGAATGTATATTTGAGCAAGAATAAACTTCAATGATTGGTAACCTGTATTTGATCCTTTGATTAACACTAAACAGATATGAAACTAATTCCACTGTATTCTAAAGTGTCAAATATCGTAAGTCTTCTTTATCGAACAACACCGAACTGGTCGGCCATTTTATCGAAACTATTTTGAGGTTATGCATTCGTACAGTATTGCATACATGTTGTTTCTGAATTTATTTTCCAGTCTCATACCGGTTTATTGCCAATGTAAGGTACTAGTATCAATGGGAATAAATAAAAGTTCAACATGAATTATGAAAATTACATAAACGAATTTTTCAAATGGAAATTATATAGATTCGATGAATTACGTAAAATTTAACAGTTGGTTGCACTGCGCCGGTAGTTATTACTATGCGCCTCGTTGCGTTACCTTTCAAATTAACATTCTGTAATTAATGTGTAATGTTGAAAGTAATTGGATTATCACTAAAAATCTCTTAATTTCGTATTCAGCGTGATTCGACGGGCGCCATATGTGTTACTTGTAGATTTTCTTGGAAGACATTATTGTTATTCGTTTCAATATCGTCGATTCCGTTATTGTCTACTTCTAGTGAGCTTTCCTCGTCGGCGTCTTGGAATCTATAAACACACACACACACGGGACTATAGTAAAAATACATTTACTCATTAGCATTACATACACCCAGACACACACACACACACAACGTGTATGTACGTGTGATGTATGGCATAATTATGGGCCATATATTTCGTAGCCATTTTGGAAATTATCCAATATTTGACCTTGAGGTGTGCATTGTATATATATTTGACAGAAACAAATATGTACATACACATATATTGTATTTAAATGAATGCAAGTAAGTTATTGTAGAGTTGAGAAATATTTTATTCATGAATTGTTTCATATAGAAAATAGAAATGAACTTACGTGTAATGTTTTTCTTCGCCTCGCATATCACATATAACGTTTGTGAGTGCCATTATATAATTTTTAGCTAAAGTTAAAGTTTCAATTTTTGAGAGTTTTCTTTCCATTTTAATGTGTGGAATAACTTCTCTAAGTTGCTGTAAACAGAGAAAAAAAAGAAAATTAATTATAAATTATATTAATACCTACATACACACGATGAAACACTTCTGTTACAATTAATTTAACTTCAGTCGGTGCGTACATACATACATGTATATGTGTAGGAAATCAAATAATTTTTAACTGTAATTTAACACCAATATAATTGCATTTCTCGAAAGGTCTTTGACCTTTTACGCTTCTTGATTCGGTAATTGTTAAATATTAGATAAAAATACAATATTTCTTCGGTGTTGTATATTAAAGACGTTAAGGTAGAATTATATTTAAAACAATTGGCAATTTGATTGTCATAACGGTTTTATACATAGGATATATAACCAAATATGTTCTAGTAAATTTAGATATTTGTGCTTTGCCCGAATCGATTGTCAATATATTCTAAACATAGAAAAATATATCAGAATAATTATATAATTTACTTATTGTCTTATCATCGACGTAAGACTGTTAATACACAATTGAGAGTCTTTATTTTTAATTATAAAAAATGAGTTAATAAGTTATTTGTGGCTCAGTGCAAATATGCAGAGCAATAACATGGTTTAATTTATGATTCGATAAGTGTATTTACTAAAAAATATTATATGTAAAGATAAATAATATGCAAGGTCGAATAATCAGCAGCCACAATGCATATTCGTGGATAAATTATAAGTACATATTTACTTGCTATAGTTTTAAATTAATTTTCATTGTCATTATAATAATATCATTTAATAATATATTTGTTAGTTTGCATGTAATTCTTATTTATATAATACAGCATTAAATTCAACGAATAACTATAGCTAATTTTTAAAATTTTCAATAAAAAAAATCTAATTGAATTTTTGACAAGTTAGTGTTACATAAAAATCAAGAGATAGAGAACAGCTATTACGATAAGATAAAACACTTTTTTTATTAGCCGGTAATTAAAAACGGTTGTTGCAACTGGGCCAACTTTTGAATTTTTAAGACCACAACAGTTTGACATTCTGCTAACATACTTTCTCGGCAAGGTCACAGTCTCATATATACCGATATGAAAAAAAACGTTACTTATTAGTTCTCTTCCGAACGTGAGAATGTGGAATACTTATTATAGTCATTTTCATCACAAAAGATTTAATTACATCCTAGTCAAAATAGAATCTCCTGTTGTCTGGCACGTTGTGCAAAGAAGTAGGACAAGTAAAATTATTATTAACAGTTGGTAGCACTGCTGTTTCCTGCACTGTAACTGTATCGCGTCCGTTATATACCCCGAAATTGATACAATTTTATTAATTGCACTACAAAGTGCGAACTGTAATAATCCGAGTTAATTATAATGCTATACTCGGCCAGTGGTGTACCTAAAAAACAAGGGCGGAAGGGGCTTTTTACCTATAAATACGCCACTGCTGAATTCGGATATAATGCAATATAATTATTAACTACACTTCCATGCTAAAAGATTTCATTATACATGTTCTAAATTTGTTTACTAGCTAAAAATATTAACGGATATTGTTGAGATAATTTAAAAATAATCGACACTAACATCACATAGAAGATCCGCTATGTAGTAAATTTATCTCTTAAATTCCTTTTAATCACCTCAAGAATAGAAAGTTGACAGCTAAATATAATGATACACAAATATTTAATGAAATATTTTCGCTGATGGTCATAAACATTACATACATTTTTGCCAACTGCTGTAACAATAATTATTATTGTTGTACCATGCGAAAAAAATATTTAAAGATGCTAGTTAATCTTTCGTCAGATGTAATTAATACGTCTTGATTTTTATATAACCACCAAAAAAACACAAGTAAATACAATTAAATATGTTTTTGTATATTCAATTAAAACATATTTATATTCCGTGTCATTTTTTATATTAGTAAATGACCGATAAATGCTTGAATAATTAGATTGCTGAATTATTCATGATATGAATTAATTTTGTGTCAGTTCAGACCATAATTTGTTGCGTAACTCGTTCAGGCATTAGAAAATTGTAAAATAAATTTGTACCGGACTGTAAATGTGTGATTAAAGTAATAAATGCAAATTGTTTATCAATTATCAGGAAATTGATTAAATTTCAGTGATTATTTACGCAAACAGAAGATTAAATATAGTGATTTAAATGAGTGTCGTGTGTCGCCAAGTAGGGCATTTATTGGCTGACTAATTCAAGGCCGGTTGTATTGCAGTTTGCTTTGAAAATTTGATACTTCGTTCTCCTGAGAAATACGATGGTTGAATGGGTAACCTTTGCTTATAAATATAACGGATTATATGCTCAAGTAAGTAACCCGTCCTTGAACGACCTAGTCTACAATCACAATAGAAATATTACAACAGTAATAGTTTAAAAGGGCAAAGGTAACTTACGGATATATAGAGTAATTCTGTTCGTGTGCGCAACTGAGTCCGAATGATAGGTTCTAAATATAAACTGACTAGTTGGTTTTAGTGACATAAAGGCTGGGGTAAAATATAGGTTGGTAGTACTGTTGAATGATGGCGGAGATGTATGTATGAACTCACCTCGAAAGCATCGTTGAGTGAATGCATCCTCATTCTTTCCCGTTCGTTGCTTTCTAGCCGTCTGAGGTTCCTTTCTCTGGCGCTGATGCCGGAGCGACGTTTGCGTATAGGACTGGTTGAGCTGAATGTACCGGCGCCCCCGCCCCCGCCACTCGATGCACTGTTGTTACTAGTCTTACGGCGCGCGGGTTGTTTACGACTACTACCACTACTGAAGCACATGTCATCACTACTGCTCTCTGAGCCACAGTCCACCATTCGTTGTTCGCTGCCGCTGTTTGACTTGTCAACAATACTACTCGTACTACTGTTACTACTGCTGCTACTACTACTACTACTACTACTACTACTGCTGCCAGTGCGAAGCACTCGATCCTCTGCCATGTCGACGTCGTCCACTTCAATCTCCTCGTCGTCTTCAGGCCATTGTGCACTCGGCTCAGCTAGCCGCATCTCCAACGAACGCATCCTAACTCTCTAATGGCACATTTGGCAACACTGTACCAAGTCTCAACGAATAATATCTGAAATCAAATATGAAAAATTAACTAACACATTTATTCATTACCAATGTTAAGATGTTTGCAAAAACGTATGCTATTCTGAAATAGGTCAATTGCGAAAATGATTTATCATTGAACTGAAATCGAAATCGAAATTTTCATTTAGTTTGCATCACTCGAACTCACGAACTCTTCACTTCAGATCATTAACTCTTTAATCAATGTGTTATTAATGAGCGTCCAATGCCATTTATGTCATTAATGAAACTAATTTCACTGTGGCAGAAAGCAGAGATCGGTATAAATTTCACTTTTAGAACCAGATTTAATTAGACAGATGCGTATTGCATATCGGTAACCGGAAATAGCTAAATTAAAACGAACTTACTTCAGTGTTGTAAATTATACACGCTTGCGTAACACCAGTCGTCATAATATAAAAACTAGTATTGTATTACAAAGTAATTATTGTTTATTATTGGAAGAAAAAATGTTATTCTTTGAACGAATTTCCGTGCTTACCGGAAGTATAAACAATTTGTTTTTATAAGCTAATCAAATGATTTGCTTTTATTATTATGTTTTGTAAATTAATAGCATGACAAAATACCTACAACTTATGTCACAAATATATGTATGTGATATGTCAAAATATGTCAACCTTGTTACACAATCATTCTGAATAATTAACGATGATATAAATTAAAATTAAGTTGATATAATTATTTTTAATCGATCCAGTTGTCAGGGTCTGTATAAAAATAAATAGATTTTTGGATAATAATAAAATTTATTGTCATACGATTCGATGTTAGATATATGTTTATTTTTTCAATAAGGAAATAATATGTATGTATGAATAATTTGACTAGTACTTGCGTTCAAATATTTTACCTCTTCCGCCCCACATAAAATGGCCTACTTAACTTACTGACATCAGATACAAAGACCGTTACATTCCAAATTAATCTCAAGATTTGAACTGGTACGTATCGCATCGTCAGTAACCAACTAAAACTAAAAAACGGTTAATTTTTTATCTTACAGTTTACTGTCAGTCAAGACAAGCTAGTAATTACACATTGATTCGTGTAATACTTTTCTGACGTTGCGATAGTTTAAGTTGAAAAATTATAATTTATAAAACAGAATTTTGTATTACTGTATACGTTGTTGTGTGTGTGTGTGTTGTATTGAAATATTTATTCACTAAATGTACATTTGTAAATTTAGACAAAAGAATTCACAGACAATACCGAGGCGACATTGTTTCACAATAGCGTGAATGCTACATTAGGTAAATCGGTATTTTATATGTATTTTTTACGATTATATTCGCCGTCAATTTGCACGGTGATGTTCGCATGCGTAAAATGTTGCTATGTTTATGTAATGTTGAATTGAAAGAAACATTAGCTACATTGTCAAGTAGAACTGAATTGGCCGTTGACTTGTTCATTCGTTCGCTTGTAATGGTTGCTTTCTTTTTACGTAAATCTCGTTACAAAGTGACGGTTTGTCAGAAGAGAAAAAGAAAGTAAATATCGCGTATTACCAATCGCAAAACTTCCGATTTAATAATTAGCTTAAAATCAGTTAGTCTTTTACAAAAGACCGTATCATACTTTCTACAATCGACGAGGTCAGACATGGTCGTACCATAACACTCTCCTTTCCGTTTCAGTATAACTGCAGCAGCATCTATGTAGCTGTCTCACTTGCACGTTCCATGCTTCAATGTTTGCGAAACGAATCTTTGAAACTAATGATCTATCCTAACCTATCGTTGTACATTTTGAAATACTGCATTTACACGCCGCTGCAGCAGCAGTTAGTCTCGTCATGTTTGTTTTATTTGTAACTACCTGTGTGTGTGTGTGTGTATATGTTTGATATAGGTACTAGCGTTGAAAATGACCAGTTACTCGTTGTTACCGGGTGAAATGTAATGCTTTTAGTTAATTATTACATGCGTGCTGGGTGCTGTTTATAATAAATGTAGGGACTTTATTAATGTCACGTTTGACTTGCTTGACAACTTGCTTGCCACTGCCGTGTGATTGGTCGTTTCGAAACATGTGAACTAAATGGCGCTTTGCACATTTTTCACCTTAGCATATACGTACATACTTTTATATAAATGTTTCACGCAGTATTATTAATTATTCCATAGCAATATTTCCTAACATTATTCTCTATCCGCATGCTATATTTCATCATTATTTGTTCCTGTAATGTTTTAAGGTAAAACTCTCCAGATTCTAGATTTAAAAAAGTATTAATAATAATTTAGGAAAAAACTATAGCAGTAAAATTCCGAGAAAGAATTTATTATTGATAAAAAAATATACAAAAAAGCTATGTTGATCAATTTTACCTCAGCTATTTCCGTACTATATGCTATAAATCAATTTCTTGTTCAATCATACTAAAACTAATACGTGGGACACTATGATATAATATACATTTACCAGAAAGAAATGATACGGGGATTAGAAAAGAATTCCATTATAAATGTGTTGGTACTTTTTCATAATCACCTATATAGTGCTTGTCATGTTTGATATCTGAAATTTCAATCATCCACAAGCAAAGTGAAATGAATATTTCAAAATACTGTCACTTGTAGTCCGCCTACACAAGAAATTGAAGTAATTTATCTGTCATTTTAGAAATCTGCTTAACCAAGGATGGTATTTACGGAAAGTGTAACTTAATAATAATCACTCACAGTTAATTATGTGTAATTGTGATTACATCTCATTATTCACGACGGCTCAACATGATGGACATTGACGTATGAGGTTCGATAAATTTTAGAAATTGCGCGCATCACTCATTGAAAATCATTAATAATATTAATAATCTACCGTGAAATTTCACGGTAGATCACGTGCGAATTGACTTAATTATAATTGAGATAAGGTATAATTAGGAGCAATAAAGATCAGTTACGAGACAACTAGCTTTGAAATCGCAGTTTGAAATACATATTTGAATACCGGTTTTGTTATCTATTCAATCGATACTATTTTATATACATTCGAATTTGAAGTTTAAATAATTTACATGGAATCCCCTTTTGATATAATTGCAAGTAAGTGAGGTTATAATTCACTGGTAACTGTCAATGTAATATATTCTATATAATCACTAGGAAATGAGTGTTATAATGTTCTATTTGACAAGATAAGAGTGTATGTGTGATATATGACAATTTGTCAATGATACCGTGTAAGTTATAGATTGAATGCGTAGTGTGCTCCTAAGCTCCTAACAATGTTTAGTTGTAATGTGTGTGACAGTTACAGTCACAAGAGTATTGGTAGCTAATATCCGGGTGATGTAAAGTTGGTTTTATTGATTTTAGTGCAGGAACCTGGGTAGAAACATGAAAGTAGTGCAAAATAATTGTAACCACAGAGCAGGATGGCGACCGATCGCCAAGTTGTAGAAAGTTGCAGTAACAGAGTCGCGTTCAGCGGCAGTAACAGCATGCCAGAATGAATTATATACACACAAGTCGTGTGAACTAGATCCTGTTTTTAAATACTTTCTATTATATATTATCAATATTCTCTCGCCAATCTATTATTTCCAATTAAATGCCAATCTATTTCTGATACTAATTAATATGTATCACACATATAACACATATTATACGCACATATCTGTACCGATATACATACATACATATATATGTAATTGCAAATAACGTTCAGTGTAAATGATAAATTACTTATTTTCTTACAGGAGAAACAGAAATGTGTACAAGTGAAAACTAGATATCTTAATTAGAAATGAAATTGATTTGTACAGTTTAATTAAAGTTTTAATATCGGCATTCATTAAGATGTGGTATTTGTATTACACGAGTACAAGTTACTAACATCAGATGTGTGTTGCAAAATAATATAATGCGATACAGTGCATGTTCATCTGTAACTAATGTTTAAATAATGTCTATATTGCGGTATGTAATGTATGTACTTACAAATAGAAAATGTGTATGTTTGGTAAAAACTTAAGAGTAATATGCATAATTTTATCAAGAATAATTTCATTTCAAATGCAATAAATATGAAATTATTTCATTGGCAATAGTAAAACGATAATTCTGTACATATTTATAGCTTATCTGAAATTTAATGTTAAAAAACAAATTTATCGCCATTGTTTAAATTTAATTAACTGTAATGTATTTAACAAAAACTTTTACTTTAAAAATAAAAAGACGAAAGTGTTATCCATTATAAAGTAACCAAACATGTTTGTACTGTCCAATAGTTTGGTGAAATAAAAACTATAGAAAATTTAGATTAGATTATATTACATAACTATTAATACAACAATAATTAAAATAGTTAGTAAGAAAATAATTAGGTTTTCGAGGAACAAGTATCGATAAATAAATTTCAAGTGAGTTTTAATTTTCCTGATAACCAACTGGCTGATCCTTATATATCTACGATATTTTAAAATATAAGCATTCGTATTTTTTTATCAATATTTTGAAGAGCTTCCTTATCTAATCAACAGACAACTGACTTAAGTCAGTTTTCAAAAATATTTAACTTCTGCATTACGGGAGAGTGGAGAATAGAAAAAAAACCTGTGTATATTGACCACACAACGAATAAAAATTTCTGCTCCGATGATTAATAAAGGCTAGTTTTTTTTTGTTCTATAATTTTAAATTAAGAAATGTTATGGCATTTGCTTCACAATTATGCATTTGAAAACGGGTATAATTTTGCGTCCGGCCCTGGACACCGGTACATATATGCAATTTATGATGTAAGATTTAATACCAGTTACATACAGTGATTGACATACCTTTACGCTGTAGTACAAGATAATTAGGGTAGTGTGCTTTCTAGGAAACAATCTTGTTCTATTTATTTAGATAACTTGTTTTACTCAATCAAGTTACATCTTGTGTACAAGATACTTGATGTTTCAAATACATTCAAGCAATTCTCATAATTATTCTTTTTTATGTAATATTGAATACTACAATTTTGCCATGCGAATAAGAGAATGATTATCAACAATTATCGTTAAGTAATTAACGTATTGGCGTATATTCGAATGCAGGATAATAATTCGTCGTAACTGATGCAATTCCTATCGCCAAGTACAAAAATAATGACCGAAAATTCGGTTGCAGAGACTTATATAGAAGCCGGTGTTCCTTCCATTACCGAAGGTCAGGCATTAGAGATAAAACTAATCTTAATAAATACCAACAACATGGACAAACAAAAAGGAAAATTTGTTAGCCTTAATTTCGTGTGACGTCATCGCACACTTTGGATCCGGTCTGTCTCTCTGTCGTTCGCGAACGTACGTACGTATATTATGCTAAAGAGAAAGAAGAATTTTGAACTGGAATGTACCCCGTGCATATTATATTATAACCGGTATAACAGTACTAGTAGTACGAGATTCGAGAATTTTGTGGGTGTGTTTGTGTGCGACCTTCGATCGAATGCTAGCACACGCACACACACACACACACACCGCAGCAGCGAATATTGCTGGTGGTGGAGTTGGTGTTCTGACTTGACTTGTCTGCCAGTTTTGATAGAGCGAACACCTGGGAGACCGAATAACGGTGTTGTTATGCTTGTACTGAAACGTCTGATTATTCTATACAAACCTTATGTACAATAACCCGTTCTACTTGCCAATTTGGCACAGTACTACAATGTTGCAATCACATTTAGTTAATGAACTGCTTCGGTGAAATATTATACAGATTCTTAGTAAACTTTACGGAAGATACTTTCATCATATGTTCATAAGGAAATGCAGAATTTCAAAGTGTACATTTCTATTTTACTGCGAAACATGAAAAGTAGCAACGAGTAGTTTCAAAACTCCACAAATATACAATATCACTTGTATTATCAATAATTGTACGTATATTATAAACAGTTATTTTACTATAAGTAGAAGATATGGAAAAAGAAAAAAATTATCTAATAATTATATGTTTTGCAAATATATAATCAAAATACTTCTTTTTGCTGTTTGCTTGGGGCAAATAGAGATATTTGTAATAACAGATCATTACACCTACTTAATTTTGGGTAATTAAGTTAAATTTTAACTAGTTTAGTCTGCAATTCATTTACATTTTATCTATTTCAAGGAAATTACAATTTTAGTTTTGAACTAGCAAACAATGTTCATTTGAAATGTAGATTTTTCATATTTTTAAATAACTTTATCAACAATTTTTGAAATTCTACCGTAATTTTTGTCATGGTTATAAACTTATTGTTGGCAACGGATCATATTTGAACTAATTCGTGAATAATCTATTCAGTAATTAACGAAGCGTACAAAACTACATCATTTCTAATGTCTTACAGACATTAGTTATAAAAAATTTTAGTATCTAATACAGAGTTAGAGAACAGTAGACGAATAAAATTATGGAATACGATAAACTTGTGTGTAAAATTCTAACAGTGGTCAGCAACCAGTTGACATTATAGAAAGATTTAGTTTCGAAGGACGTCGATTAGAATAGCCGAAGGGTACATTTCACTGAAACCACAAACGCCGCTAATATATTATCAAATATCTTCGCTTATAACAAACTCATAATATATAACTAATATAAAACAATAAACTTTCTCCTAATTTTAAAATTTTCACTTACTCTGACACACGTACACAAAAGCTTATTAAATAGCAGATAATAATCTTGTTATCTTCCAATGGAAAAGAATACCTATGAACGTGTTTATCTTTGAAACAAGATAATGTTCAGTAGCGAGTGTTGAGAGAGTAATATTATTTTTTATTCACATCAGTATCAGTGAATTCATGAATTTATCGCTTGAATGTTAAGGTCTCGTTTAAAAAAATATCTTTTCCACTAGACACTGATTCTTACAGAATGTCAAAGGTCCGCTACAAGCTGACTGGACAATGTAACGGCCTTGCTCTCAAACGATACGATACGGTGAATTGTCAATTCAGAAAGTTCCATTTTACACGTGTTTTAAATACGATTATTATACATATATCTACAAACACATACTATATACTAGCACTTGAGCAAATTTATGTAAAATATATGCGCATGAATATTTGACAGCAACAGAGTCAAAATTTAAAATAATGACGTACTTGATAATTGAAACGATTATTGAATCAGAGTGAGTGTTTGTAATTAATACATTGTACGTAGGTAAATAATGTAAGTGAGATAAAGTACTTACGTGCACGTGTCAATTGTAATTGAATATTTGCGTGTATGTATATATATAGGCAGGTAGGCAGGTAGTGAAGGAGGATGTAATACACTAACTGTCGGAGCGACACTGTGTCTTGACGGTACGGTATAACAACACGGAATGCCAGCTGTAGACGCGTGAGCTAGCGCTTGTAGCAGTGAACGGTACATCGGTGACGTTTAGTTATCGTGCTCTGATTATTATGTGTTTTTGATAAATTTAAGAAACGTATCTATCTAGTCTCTATGTTCGTAAAACTGTTAACCATGCTAACTTTAATTTTACATTGATTAGACTAATCGCAATGACACGTAATTAGGAGGCAATTCAAACTAATCCAATACTGTACATATTAACAAACACACACACACACTTAAGTACAGGTAGTTCGGTAGATAATTACTTCTACTCAAATATTTCGTTACTTACAGCAATTAAATATAATGATATATGGCTAACAAACGAATTATCCAAAATATACTTAATATAATATTAAACGACAAACGTATAAACGTGTTTAATTCTTTTTGATTACCAATGTAACTTAAAGAATACCTCCTCGACACCTGGTCAAATGTCAAATATTTTACGATACAACAAAATATTTGCATAACTAAACTTTCTAACTACTAAGTATGTACAATAAGTCCGATTAAAAATTACATTTTTGTTTTATCATTGTAGATTCGAATAATTTATTAATTTAATAATTCACTGTAAACCGTAATTACCATAACAATGTTTTTCATGATCGATTTCCTAGAAATTTCTACTTTCTCTGAAACGTATTTCAGAAGTTAGGTACGACTTTGGTCTACTAATTTTTTTAAATAAAACGTGAGCTGCGATTTAAATAAAGTACAAACTAACGAAATAGTTTAGAAATTTGTTAAGTAATGTTAAAATATTAAATAGATTCATTATACATCAATCATATAATCACCAGAACTGACAGATATTTGATAAAACGAAGAGAGTTAGATAGATATTATTATTACAATTTGTAAAATATGATTCTATGTTAATTAATAATAAACGAAACCTGCACTTTTAATGTCTGTTATACTATTGTAAACAACTTTTTATAACGTAACACTAATTGAACAATAGATCTTTTTTATATAATAAAAAAGGCAGGTAAAATTAATATTTGCATATCATTTTACCGACTAAAAAGAGTGATAATTTATACTAGTAATATAATATGTTATTGCTTTTGATATATTACGAAAAAAAACTACCATTTCTAAACAGTTAAACTGGTTTGGACAATTCAGTATTTTTTTCGTACTTGAACTAGTCCAGTGGTGACAAGGATATTGGTTTTTGTCTGTCAAATATCTAAGATATTCAAAGTCACGTGTTTTTTAGAGCGAATGAAATTTAAGGTTATGTTACGGAACGTGCTCCGGTGTGGTGTAGTTGATATTCCTTTGGTATTTGTATGTACACGTGCATTTTTCTTTTGACTTTCTAGACTCGTTAAGCCAAGTAAAAGGTTGCAAGACATTTCTTGCCTGGAGGAAAGGCGTGAACGCGTTTTTCAATTTCATGATTATCTATATTGTTCCAGCGAAATTATATTTTCAACCAAAATCAGTACATACAATTATTCTATAAATACTTATTGAATGTAACAACAGTTTAGTCTGGATAACAATAAAAATTCCTATTAAAAATGTTAAATTTAAAAATTGCCATATCCGGATTAAATGAAAGTAGTTCAATATTATTATGAAATGTTTTATTGAGTTTTGGAAGTTATTCTTGATACCATAAAATAGCTGTTGACCTTTTAAAAAATATATTTGATCTAACATTTTATCGTGATTTAATCTTTCCGTAACACTAGTAGATAAGTTATTGAGGTAAATAAATAAATAATTTATATAATTATCTGCTACATAGTAATAGTAAATTTGTATAACTACGCCAATGATCAATACAGTTTTGCCTTGCACTCGTATAATCGAAATTATTGTTCTAAGGTCTAATAATACTGATTGATAAAAGTAGATAATGTGTTGTAATACACTGTTAAGTTTTTGTCTAGATAATATATGACAGCAGTTTACAGTGTCTACTATTTATAGAAATTCGCCTCTCTGTGCGATATTTATTTTATCAATTGTGTGTTTATTTAATTGTTTTTTCTTTTGCAAATGTTAGTGGAAAGATATTTTGAGCAAGTTATTGATAACATTAACATATAAGAATTATAAACTTGCAATGATATTTACGTATGAACAATGGCCTCCACAACAGAATTGATCTAACCGGATTTTGTACTTGACGGAAATATTAATGGACAACATTGACAGGAAAAATAACAAGAACATAAAATATAAATACATCCGTAATCTAAATAAAACTGATTAACAAATAATAACTGATGTATGTATATATTTACCGTAGAGACAAGAAAATTCACAAGATGAGAGCGCAAAATTGTGCACTAGTTTTTTTACGACCAAATTGAAACGGGATTATTTTGTATTGCGATATCAGTTACGCATGATTTACAGTGTTTGTTGGTATTCAATAATGACAAATATAAAGACGAATACAGTTAGTGCAATTCAAGTACTTAATACGTGCTCTTATCAGTTGTAATTACAGTCGTACAACGTTCGGGAAAATTTCAAGTATTGGAAAGCCCAACAAAATGTTTCGTTCTTGCAATACAGATCTAGGGAAATTTTATATTTTGTAATAATTTATATATAACTGTAAAACAACTGTTGACAATAAATACAATTATTTATCTAGATTATTCTCTTTTCATAGTTTATTGTTTTGATGAAAAAACGATGATTAATTAAAATTTGTATGTGATAAGGCTAAAGTAAACGTCATTTGAAAGGTCACCAATGTGTGTTTGTACAATGATAAGTTTAGTTGCATGACAGAGATTTACATATTAGGTTAGTGAAAATAAATTAAAACGACTGCCTCACAGATAAACTGTCTAATTTATCCACAACGCAATATTGCACACATATCTATTATTTTCATTTGTTTGTTTTAATCTTCGCGATTCATTGTTATAATATTATATAACGAATAGTTTTAATTAACTAATAAGCATAAGGATATCGAAGGAAAAATAATGAATGTGTTGATTTTCATTAAAAACCATATATTAAAAATTTGCTAATAGAACATTAATTTTTAAATAAAATGCATAAATTAAAATATAAAATCTAATTGGGTAACTAGCGAATATATTTTTCTGTATTAGAGAGTAGACTATTTGACTCTTTAAACGGTTTGAATTTGAGGGCGTTCTTGTAAAATGTTTGCAGGCTGTTACCCAAAAAATTCCAAATAAATAAATTTTCGTCCGTACCAGCAGTTCCTATAAATAAATATGTTTTAGACATTCCGGTTTCGTTGTATATTGTCAGGGCAAATGTGATAAATAAAGCTAATTATTATACAAAGAGTTCAGATTAGCGATATGTTCGGATTATTCAGTGACCCATATTATCGATATGTTATCAGGTGCATATGTTATAGTAAAGAGAAGATTACAATTTGAACAGAATGCAATCAAATAGACAATATTTGTATAAAAAAGTCTTTCACATGACGTAACTTGCAAATACATCCAATTCATACCGGATACCGGATGTCTAGTGGTCTGGTTATTCGGAGATTGAAACAAAACCATTCGTACCTAACTTTGTTCCATTTGGGCTCCACATCATGTACAGTACCCTTCCAGTGTGTTCGTTTATCGTATCTACCACTTTATTCAAACCAGCGAGTACTAGAATTTTCGTTTTAAATCCACCGTCGCGATCAATGATCTGATGACTTGATACAAGCTCGCCAGTCACAGGACTCCATGTCAAACAATCGACGAATGATTCTTTCTCCGGTTTCATGTAACCGATTTGTTGATAATTACAAACATTCCACAGAGCTATCGAACCCTCTCCGACACCACCACCGACAGCTAACAGTGCATCGCGCCATGGATGAAATGCTATCGCCTGTCAATGTTACGTATTTTAGGTTAAGCAACAGTTCATTATTCGGAACGGTACGTTTAGCTTGAAGGTTATGACATAATAAATTTTAAATACAGACGTATGATAGTCTGTGATTCGGTTGTTATTTATCTCTATGTTAATTAACTGGTTTAACAAATTATACTGTGCGATTATGTCGTAATAGTTCAATGTATTAATAATGGACAAGGCACTATAATGCGATTTATGATCTCTTATTTATATGTATATAATGATAACATAGTAAAATTTGTGCAGAATATATTTAGTATGTAGGTACAGTAATAAACTTACACGAACGGGTGTCTGATAATTAATTTCAAAGTGTTCTTGTAAAGAAGGCCATTTCCATACTCGCACGTTACTATCCAGGCTAGTACTGCATAAATATCGGTTACTTCGGCAAAACTGCAGACACATTACCGTGTCATCATGGCCTGGGATGTATTCTAGTAAACTCCTCTTTTTCTTACCGGATATATCAAATTTACAAATGTATCCGTTTGTACTTCCGGCCACTAGGTATTTATCTTTCTTGTCCCAGGCTAGTACGGAAATTGAGCCAATAGCGTAGATTCCAAAATGTTCGAAACATTTCTATAATTACAAATCAGTTAGCAAGTTACTGAAGAGAAATACTGGCTACTGTGCATGCAGACCTTTATTATTTGTGTGTTCTTGCTTATAGACCAAACAGATAATGTTCGTAAGTTGGCAACAGCGAGTAGTGTTCCTGCATTATTCCAGCGTAATGCGCGGGACGCCGGGATGCGAGTGTTTAGGATTTCCTCTATATGATCAGTATTGTTGTGCCATAAATAAACGGAACTACTAAATATTGTTGCAATATACCCGCTCCGTCCCCAGTCCATTATATTTGTACCTGTACAACTTACATATTCAAATATTCTCTACACATTTTACATACATATCTAATGTATAAAATCATACTTACAAATTTCGATTGTGAAATTGGGTAGATCCAGTACAATATCAGGATTTCGATCTGCCATTAGAGCCATTTTGCGAGGAAATGTAGGCCATAATGCACTGTTTTTTGAGAGTGATCGTTTTGGATTCTGATTCTCGTTCCGAAATTTAGTATTGAAGGATAGAATGCGAGATTCATTATAATTAAGAGTTGATTTTAAAAGTTTCGTGTACAGAGTAGAATTAAAACATTCTGGTACTTGACTGAAAATGTCTTTTGTTTTTCGTAAACTTGTATCACGATCTGTTAACTTGAAGCGGGCAATTTGCATATTTGAATTTGATCTTCTTGGGATAAATCTATCGCCAGTACGGCGATTGGAAATATTAGATAGTACGGTATGTGACTAAAATGTAAAAACATCATGCATGTATGTATAACATAATGACACATGGACATAAGAGTAGCATGGAAATGATATAAAATCGTACACACGAATACCTGTCTAGCTACAGTATTTCTTAATATGAATATTAATTAATATACTTTCTGTATACATTTCTAATATTGTATATCTTTAATTTATGTATTTTCGCTTAAGGAATTTTTAACCTTGCCGGCAAATAAAAAAAATTAGACTACTTTTCCTGCATATTTCAAAATGATTCTTACCTTGAAATTATCATTTGCATTTTGGAATTTTTATTACATTTACATCTGACAATTTAATTAGAACTAATTATGTCACATGTTCCATATCAAAGGTACATATATAAAAAAGAATTAGATACATACCATTTTTATTGAAATTAAATCGTTTATTTTTAACTGAAACTAATTTATTTTAAATATTTTGTAACCTGATTTTAACAGACACGGTAAGAAGACAAAATTGTCACTTGTCATTTTACGATCTTATTAATTATCGTGGAACGAGAATATACACGTTTGAAACTAATTAGATGAAATATACAATATGCAAAGTTCAAAATATGGCGCTATTAAAACAATTTATAAATATTATTGCATTCTAGATGTAAAATGAGAGTAAAACACATGTATTATGTATTGTATGAAAAATTTTTATTTCAACAAAATCTATATAATTTATTTTGTATTTTTGATGCAAAGAAAATTACATATTTTTAGTCCTTAATATGTAATACAAACATCAACTGGGCAATACAAGAATTATGGTTTGACAAGAACACAATTTGACACATAAACACTTATTCTGATATAAAATAAAAAGGAATTATTTTGAAAGTAAAATAAGTTTTAGAAAAAATTATAAGAATCATGTGTCAAGTCAAATGTTTTAGAAATTGTTAATCCCATACGGAATTCTCGTCGAACATTTTTGCCATTTTCGATGCAATATTTTCAGGTTCCTCTTCTGGTTGTTCGGCAATTGTTTCGAATATTCGCCTAGAAGTGGTTCTGATAAAAGAAGAATAGATATCAGATAAGAGAAACAGAAATAGCCTTTTATCGTATATGCGTATCAATATTATGACGCAAATTGCTGCTGTATTGTATTTGAATGTTACGTATTTTGTGATTAGATTTTCCCAACATAACGCAGCTTTTTTGATTTATAAGTCTGTAGCACGTGAAAGAAAATAGTACTGATAATAAATAATATTTAACAAGGACTAATTATTTGTAGATATTTCTATTTTACTCTGAAATAATAATAATAATTGTTTCATATGACTTTATTGAACAATGTTCGTAAAGTAATATACAATATACCATGCATAGAGATTTGATAAATACATAAATCTATGTTTAATTTACCAATATATAATTATCCAAAATGACCAGAATAATTACAATAAGGCAAAGTAATCCATATTCGCGTATTACACTTTGCGGTTGTCTCACTTCATCCTGCTGATCGTTGTTCAATCTAAATGTAATATTCAGCTATGATATAACTGTTTATTATGACAAAATCATATTACCGCATCATAAATTCGATATTAACGAAATATTATAGCCAATGTTACATGCAATATTTAATAATAAAATTAACGTTGAATTTATGAGACGTTAGAGAAAATGAATAATTGTAGAATAATATTCTTACCCTGTGTTGCTTACATCGACACGACGTTTTCTAGTTTGCGCGGGGAGCGTGCGTGTTACTCTTTCAGGTTCACGCTTCTTCCGTGCTGCAGGTGATGGCGCCACTTGTAGATTTGTGTTTAACATAGATTGATGGCGGGTGTAACTGATCACTTTGTATGTATCACTCTGCGATAATGTACTCAGTGCAATGGCTGCTTGATCACGTTTATGTAGTCCTACATACGCTGATGTGTCAGTCAACCAAGCTACATGAATACTGCCTAAAATGTTACAACAAAATTAACCTAAAATTCGCACGTATATCAACTTTATTAGTTCAACTGTCAATTACGTATGTTTACGTACAACCGACACAGTTATATGACTACATAATTAATTTGTTTATACTGTTATATCAAATGTATTGCTCACCGAATGGGCTAAATAGTTGTGTAAGTTCAGATGTTTTCCATTCTTTAGGAAATGTAATATGGAGTACATGATCTCTAGATGGCATTGCTGTAAATATTTCAGACACAAGAGAACCAATAAACAAATTCTTATGTATCTATACAAACTTACGATCTTTTCCACTTAGATTAATATACGGACAGTCTTGTAATCTCAGCACAAATAATCTAAAATTAAAACAATTAACGATATTCCATCATAAAATATAAATGAATGTATACTTATTTAAATATGGCTTCAACACTTTGGAATGCGGTGATATGATTTCTTCAATATTTAGTTTCTTTTCTTTAGCTGAAAGTGATATTATTTAGAAAAATAAATTCAAATAGAATATATTTTAACGAACCTAAATAGTCGGCCATGGTAAGGAAACATACTCCTGTTATGAACGCGTCATAGCCTGCTTCATGTTCCTTTTCGTCATTAATAATGTAACCTTGGCCATCTTCTTCCACTTCTGATAAAAGAATGTGAAATGAATTACTACTAAGAATATAAATACATAAAATGTAATATTATTTACCTACTGTAGGACGTTGGAACGGTTCGTTTTTAAAAATATCCAACATACTACCTAACATACTGTTGTTGATTAATTCTTTTAAAGGTGGAGTACTGGCTAAATACTTCGTGTCCAACAAACTAGAAACATAATTCGCTATTATTAATATCATTCACAACTTAAGAGTAGGATGTAAATATATATACGGGATATTTAAATGTCTTACTTGGGAAACAAACAATTTGCGCACTGTTTAAATTCTGCATAATCATCAGGCAAAGGTGACAAAAATTTGTCAACAGTATGTAACAAATCCAAACATAAATTATGTCCGACAACTAACTTTTCCTGAAAAAAACCTTACAAATATAACCTTCTGAGATATTTTCTGTAAGTTGAAATACTTACACTCTCGGCAATATGTTGAATAACAGCTGAAAATCCTACAGCGTCTTCTAGTTCTTTCAATTCTTCTTCGCACTTTTTCTTTTCTTTTTCAATATGTTTTTCAGGACAATCCGGTTTTAGGGCATAAAACGCCGGTTCTCTTTTATCAGTTTTGCGAGTTTCAAGACTGACTTTAGTACCAAACCGTTCTGCAGTTGTCTGATATATTAAACGACGACGGAAAGAATTACACTGCGGTAAGAGAAACTCATCTTTGTCACTTTCCAAAAAGGTTTCAATAATTTTCCTACAAAAATTCACAAGGTAATATAAAAGAAATATGGATGAATTTAATAACAGTTTTACTTACATTGTGTTTTCTACGAATTCTTTATCATCATCTGGTATTAGAATAGGATTTACTGTATGATTGCCATTCGCAGCGGCATTAGCACGATTTTTCTGTCTCTCATCCAAAGCTTGTTTATGAGAAATTTCTTCTGATTTATTTAAGTATGTTATACCTATAAACATTATTAGTGAGATGTATCATATTAAAACTTTTGTATAATAAATTGTTGTGCTATTTCAAATAAAGCATGTGACATACCTTCCTTAAACACCTTATTAAAATCCATGTTGTGTTTAGCTAAAAAATCCATGCTGGATGCTTGACAAATAAATCTTCGGTCTGGTACATTTTTGTTGACAGGTTGTGGAAATATATAAAAATTGTAACATTTCTGTTTGTATGCATCTGTTGCTTCATCATATCTAATATATACGTTATTAATAACATTACGTCAATATTTATATTATACATCAGAAATATCTAAGTTTATAAACGTAAACAAACCTAAAAACACCGAGCCCAAATTGAAATACTTGGAAATTGTTAATATTTCGTTTGAGCTTGTTATAAAATTGTTTGTATGTATCGTAAGCGTTAACTGTAGTATCCAAAGTTAGTCCAGAAAACTCACAGTCAATTGAAATAAAATCTGAATTTGATATTGCAGATTTTATTTCTGGTAGTGCAGATCTAAAATCTGAGAAATAATAGAAGTTAGTAACATAACCTGACATTTTACTATTATGTAAATGATATATGAAATAAATAGTCTTACTTGCTCTAGTAATTTCCATATTGTTATGCACAACTTAAACTTTTAAAATAAACGAAAGCAAAACAACATAAAACAATACAAATTATTGACATCTACGGACCCACATGATCAAAACACAAACGTGGTTAACTCGTGTACTTCAAAGCGCGGGAATTATATTTAAATTTTGCGCATTACCGCCTAATTCAAAACGTTCATTTGCGTTAATTCTAAATTATAAGAATATTACATTCAGAACTGAATATTGTTCACTTTATATATAAAATTTTTTGTCAGTTGTTATTGAAAATTAAAATTATATGTAAATATATAAGCATTTGAATTATAATTAGGATTAAGCAAGAATGTTACTGGTAAAACATCGAATTATTTATTTTGAAAAATATATCTATTTATTTGAATGCAGTGAAACATAACAATTATCTACAAATGCTACATATTTTCGGTTATCATAACTGAAATTCAGTCATATCTGCTCGATATGTTACATAAGATCTGTTCGATATCTTATGGACGCCTTCTTCAAAACCTATTCGAAAACCGTTTTTCTGGTATTCTAAATATTTACTAATCAACGATTTATTAAAGTGAGTAACATCGTCGCGTTTAACATATTCATCAATATGTATCCACTGACATTTTGCTATTTCTCGTTCACATGCTTTTATGTCAGTTGATAATGCATGCATGCCCATTATTAGGTACAAATCGGTACATCCGAACATTCCTTTTGGAGCATGTGTCAGTGAAACTACTGATCTAAATTCACAATCTATATTGGTCTCTTCTTTAACTTCGCGTATAGCAGCGTCAATTAGATTTTCACCTAAAATAAAGAAACATTTGTACTGTAAAATCGTAACTATTAAACTTAATGTCAAATGTTTTACCTGGTTCAACTACCCCGCCTGGGAATTTCCAGTGCTCACTAATAAAGTGTTTTTCCTGAACCGCTAACACTTCTGACTTATCGTTCAATACTAGAGCTCCAACTGCAACCATGGTATGAGCGAACGAAGGAATACCACAAACGGTTGATGGAAGCCAACGATACATCATTACAAAACCATTGTTTGCATGGTGAAAATCAAAACCATTCTGAAATAATCAACTGTTCTGTTCAGATGCCAAGTTAACCTTATTTTTTACTGAGAAGATACAGCTATATTAAATGTACCCACCTATACAAATAGCTGAGATTATTTATACGTACTTTAGCAAGTATTGGTACCCATTCTGAATGTTCCAAAGCAACTTTAAACCAAATGCCACGTTTTTTAGTTGAAATCCATGATTTTAATGAATCTACAAAATCAATGTGATAAATGTCACTCTTTATTTATTCATAACTACGTATCTTACCTTCTAATTTCTTAGGAAATATATCAGTACTACAATGTTCTTTCAAAGTATCCACAGTAATTCCACTAAATCTGTCTTCAGTTCCTTTGAATATAAGTTCAGATTTATCTCCTTGATTATCCATATTAGAAAAATGTTTAACTCTAATAAAACTAAGGACATATTCAAATATTTGCAAAAAAACTAAAGTCAATTCGGTACTAACCTACTTTTCAAGTTATTTGTCAAAGCGACGTTACCAAGCAACCTTAAGTTACTATTTAATTTCGATAAACACAGAAACAAGTTATTCATTTATAAAGATATGTTGCAAAAATGTTATAAAAGTAACGGAGACAAAAATATTAACTGTCACTTAAAAATGATAATTTTAATTTAAAGCATATTCATTAGCTGTACTTTAAACTGTAGTGTTGTTAACCAATTGATAGTTATGACGTAAATTAGGCATTTTAAAACATTTTAATGTGGGTCAACCGATATAAATATAATTTTTTTGCAAAGGACATTTCTTCTTTTCTTTATCATAATTTATAAAATTCACGGGAGTATTGCTCAGTGTAATGCTTAATATAAATTTATGACAGACTGCTGTCACATTTGTGGTAAATTAGTTTGGCTTGTTACTGATAGATGGCGCTGAATTATATTTTAATTGTTGACTAAATTATGAAATGTTTAACATTCTTAAATATTAGCGACTAATTATATATTTTTTCAGTTGAAGTTGTATTGAAAATATTAATGATAAATCCTTAATTGGAAAAGCTGGCAGTTTACAATTGTTCATGTTATATTGCTTAGCATAATAATATATGTATATGTTACCGTTTAATTTCTATTAAAAGATATTAGTTAAAATTATACGGGATAAAAATCGTCTTGCGAAATCGTCACTGACGCACCTGCTTGTTGTGGATCGGGGTTCGGGACTTACCCGCAATGATATCGCATGCACATGGACGAAACCACACTAAAGTATTTAAAACAAATTTGCATTAGAAATCTAGTAAATACATATTATAACTTGTACAACATAAAACTAAAGTACTTTTTATAATAACGTGGGATTCACAAAGCTTATTTTTCCTCCATTTAATAAGAGCACTGTTTTTAAGTTTGAATCAGGAACACCGGTATGTGTGGGCGTTTATTTTTCTTTATAATTTTTCAATTCTAATTCTGATTTTATACAGTGTATATAAAGCCTGATCCAGCGTCACGTGAGGACGCAAGATGTTTATTTCAATAATTCAACCAGTTTTTTTTTGCAATAAACCAGCTATAGATCTTAGCAGTTCTATTTTTAACTTGTGAATTTTCCATATGAGTAACTTCGGATTTTCTTATGGAAGTGTTATTTCCTTAAGAAATTAAATATTTGTTTATAAGCATCCGATTAATATTCAGTTTTGAACAGAGGAAAGTAAACGGAACTGAATGACACGAAATTTGTATGTGGTCTGAGATGACCGCAAAATACCCACAAAAAAACGATAAAATAATTAAAGTACCTATAACACCTGGAACATTTTTGCTGGTAATTGCTAGAATTTCGTAAGTCTAAATTAAAGAACAAGAGTGAAAATGATTTTGTTAAAAAGCTATTTAGTATTTCGATGTTAAATGCAGAGATATAAAAATGTACATAGGTACACTTTGCTCTGGTTTCGTTAATGTCAAAGACTATTTATGTTTTGCAACATTGCTAGGACTGTGCGTTAACAATTAAATTATACACTTAAAGCTGGTAACTGTTTTGAAGTGTGCATGCTGGTTTTACATCGCTGGGGTTTTATTATAATTTTAACCATTTGTGTTGTATGAATGTACTGTTTCAATGTTTTAATTAACAGAACACAAATGACGTTGTTTTTTAGTCAAAAGAGTTAATTAAAATGAAAATGCTTTTAAAAATGTTTCAGCTTTTATCCTCTAAACATGGTGGTATGAGCTTTCAACATAATATGTTCCATCAGTGTTATTTTTGTTTTTAAATGAATTAGCATATATCCAGTGCACAAAATGTGAAAGTCAATATTAAAATTTTAGTTACGCAGTTTGGAAATTTGAAGCAATATATAATTTATTAGATTTCATTTGGAATTGCATAAAGTAGTGTATTATTTAAACAACAGTTGGCAATATTGAACGAATCTTTGACAGTTGTATACTGTAAATAAATAAAGTTTATATAACGCAAAAGACGTTTGAATTTGTGTTTACCTGGCATTTAGTATTTACATCGATACAGTATACCTTAACAGTTTCACGGTTGTAGAATATATTTATAATTATTTATTCCAAGAAGCGTTGATTTTCATTAATCATGTTGAAAAAGAGAGTGAAATTATTTTCCTCATTAATTATGAATATCTACTCTACCCTGCGGGTTTTCAACATTCTCCAACTATATACCTTTTCATTCATACAAACACACATACACGCATACATATTCACAAGTATGTACTTGCTTATCCTTACAATCTACATGAAAATGTATGTACATTAATGAGACATCGAACTTAAATTATTATTTGTGGCGCCGAATTCATTCATCGAAAATATGTGTAAAACCTATTAGTATATGATTTTCATTTTCTTACAAAGCCAGTGCCGTCAAAATAAAATTGCTTTTCAGGGACCTAAATGACAGTCGTGTAAAATTCAAAATAAATGTTTCAACGATAGTTTCATTATTGTACTTGGCCTTAATTTCTAAAATAATGTAAACACATAAGCACATAAAATAACGTTATTTCAATATATTTTTTCAAGGTGTAAATAAAAAGTTAAAAGAAATCAGAACTATTCGGAAAATTAGCTACTTTTTTAGTTTGATGTTCTCATAATTTAATTTTAATTTTACATTTACAAACAATTTATGTTTAAAATAATAAAAGTATTGAAAATACAAGTTAAAGAAGTGTTAAGATTGTTACAGCAAAATTAATGTCTGAAAATTAACTTATTTATTGTTATTATGAGTTAGAGCATCCTTCAAAACATTTTCTCACTGACAGTTCATGCAGATATGTTAGATGACAAGTTACAGCAAGTTATTTATGACAAGAGGAAACATAATGTTAAGTAACAAACAGTCGATGGTAGGGTGAGGTATTTCCCCTGGTTTGTATTTGTTACGGATGTTCGTATGTATGTGTGTGCAGCAAGTAAGAGATACGATATTAGATGTACAGGTGAGTTTGCACGACCTCAGCCTTCAGTCTTCAGTGTTCAGCATTGCCCCCACCCAGGTTCACCGGCAACAATGTAATCATTTTGTCAATTACCTGAGCATACCGACTGTCAGTATTGTATGATATTTCGGTAAACAATGTTCTCGCAATAATCGTGTGCTGCGCGAATTCTCAATTGTTGAATCAAAAAATTTTTTTCTACAAGTGAAAGGTGTGTTTTTTTACTGTTTTTCTTTTCTAGATATGTAAGTTAGTTTTCTTATACAACGTTTATCATATTTTACTGTAAACATATTTAACATGAGTGTTGTTTAACGTATCAGTTAATATTTTTTGTATATAAACTTTGTATTATAACATTCAAAGAATACTTTCAGTTGGTTCTTTTTATAATTGAAACTGTGTGACATTTTGTAATTTTCAGTTGTGAAAAATGCAAAGATTTCAGTAAAAATACAAAGGTAATAAATTTGATTCTGAGCAAGGTCCTTAAATGTAAGTGTAATATTTCTTTACTTTATAAAGATTTTAAAGAAAAATATATATGAGGTATTGTGTTTCATATCAATATTATTGAGAAACATGTGAGAATTTATTATGTATATTAAGTACATACCAGGCTTTCTCTGAAAGTAATGTTTCAAGTTACAAATAAAAATATTTGTACTAACATTAACTGAAGTAAGATCAATCAAAATGCTACTGCAATGATGATAAGCTTGTTTTATCGTACATTGCATTACAATATATCAAACAGCATAACGAAAGACGTATAGTTTTCAGTATGTAGTAGGCGATGTTAATGTGTTGATAACTAACGAAATTGTATTGTTACACAGTATGTTCGACAATTCACAAATATCTTTAAAACTAAAAGAAAAATTTAATTACAAAATGATAAATTGCTACACAGTATACTCTGCTT
>JAGJTL010000036.1:4452335-4463050 GCA_022063505.1 Calosoma granatense
TATTCTTTTACAATATTTATTTCTTTTATACATATTCCATATGTGGTATATCCAAATATAGATTTATATTTTGTAAGATATATTTTTTCTACAGATTTCTTCTCGAAGCCAATAAATTTATTTCACGCCAATAAGAAACTGACAGTAAAGGATGTTTCGAACATTTCATGATATTTCTGAACTAATATCGTTCGCAGACCACGTAACGGATCTCGGATATCCACAATAGAACACGTCTTTCTCTTTCTTTCTCTTATTATCTACTGACTGGTCCATTATTTTTTGGTCAATCACGAAATCAATGCAAGATGTAGCCTTTCATTATTGAGAAATCAGAAATAGATTCCATATTTCTGTTTTTATCCACAGACAGAATAAAATACATCGAAATCCTTATTACAAATACGTTAGTAAACAATATATTGAATGTATTTTGAAAAGTTTTTAGTACTTATCGTTTAATGCTCTCAGTACACAATTAAATACGTTATTAATGCAAATTCACCTTGAAACGTCAACAAATTTCAGTTATAACCAGTTTTGTTTTTAGAGAAACCGCAAAAACAGAGTTTACCATTAGTAAGACACTTGGTTGTTGGTTGAAATATGTTGCAGTTTTTTCTTTATTGTTTGTTGGTTATTATTTGAGATGCTGACGGATACATATTCATAAATCTTTGTTGAGATTACAAACTTTGCTTCAATTAGGGTCACTTTGAATTGGTAATTGGACGCTTGTTTCAAGTCACACTTCAGACGTTACCACTGCTGAAAAACATGACAAGGAACAACAGAATTTCAGCTGCAGCAATTGTATAAATTCAAGTATCGAGGACTAAAGTGTGAGGTTTTCAATTTATAAATTATTTACTAATCCTGACTTGATTTATTAAAGCAAAAAATATATAATTAAAAAATTCCTTTCCATATAAGGAAAAAGCAGAAAAAAAACAATTATACAAAACGTGCAATTGCAATTAAATAATTAAATTCATGCTTCAGATAGATTTAGTGTAAATTTTCCATTTTTTTTCAGTAAAATCATAAATATTTACGTACCTCTTAGCTAAATAATCTTATCGCGAATTATTGTGAATTATATAACAAATAGATGTATAATTCATAAACGTTGTATACAATCCGTAAAACGGAATAGCCTTGACATTCAATATATAAAATGCAGTTTTCCTTAATAAAATTCTTTAATTATTGCGGAAAATGTTCAATAAATCAGAATATTATTTACAATATATATTATTGACAAAAAGTAATTTTTTTATACGTCTGATCCGGTTGATGTGTAAGATGAAGAAGAAACGTAGAATGAGAGACGAAAAAACGAAAACAGAATTGGAACGATGATACAAGATAGGGCAAGACTCATGCGCTTCAATGAATTCTGATACACAGAGACATTTATTAAGATACCTACATATACTATGGTTCATTGTAAAAATGACTTTTGACAATTGTCAAATTTATATCATGAAATATTATGGACGAACATAACTATAAGAATAATAATAATTACAAATAATACCATTACACATTCATACAAAGTTAAACTGGAAATGTTAGAAAGAAATATGTGCTTAGTGTGTGTAATTTAATCTACTGCTGTAATATCATTATAGTACCTGACAGATAATATTATTTTTCCCTTATACATTGTACCTAGGATTAGCCCTTTGTACAGTCCCTGTGACAGATCATGGATAATTAGTTGATCTTCGCATTGTTTGCATAATGAATGTCATACAGTGACAAGACTAATACAGCTGCTCATATAATAGCATGTTCCCTTTGAACCAGCCGTTGTGTTCCGGCAGTATTAAATGCAAATGGCAGTCAGTTCGATGTGTTGAGGTTATGTTTGTTTAACATCACAAGCCCGGCTGTACTTAACCTCAAATGTTCCGGTTATCTAAACAAGCTAGATTGGAATACAGTAATTGGACAAGTTATGACAAACTTAAAAAAGGCCAATGCAAAATATGAACGAAATTTTACATATAAGTTTAAATAAATAATAAACAATCAAGTTTTCTGAAGGACTGAAATTTTTTTATGAACCTTGACCATTTGCTCAAAAATTAATCACAGTTTATTAAAAATCATAATCTAAATCTAGTTTTACGAGTAATAAATATTAAACTCACTTTATTTTATGTTAATTCTTTCGTTAAGATTAAGATGCAAACTAATGCGGTTTTTCTAATTTGGAGAGTTCATCAAATATGTTTACTGTATAAAAATAGCTACATATATAAAGTTTAAGCCAACTTTTTGTTGTTCATAAATCAAGATTAGCTAGGAGACGTTAATAAAAATGTTAATAATTTAATCTTTATATATTTGTACTTGTCGTGTTTAAAACTATATTTACTTAAACTTAAATATGTAGTAATTTCAGAGATTGTATATAAATGAAATGTGTTAATTTGATATACATGTAGATATATATGCCACACGTAAAATTGTTATTATTTATAATGTCGATATACCACGTACATATTTGTTTTATAGTATAGTAGTAAAATACAGTTGTCCATTTCACGATTTGACCGAGGTGAAATTAGTTACTATCACGAGTAAGAAACAGTCTTGTGACAAAACACACTGTCTGCCTTACGGAGTAAGAGTTAAACTAACTAGGTAGGTATTATGATTTAAATGTTTGAGAGTTGCGGTAGTAATCACTGGCGAGGCTTAATTGACTCGAGTAGGCTTATATGCGTGGCATGTCTCGCAAATCCATTTAAACCATTCATTCACTCTGAAAAATGAAAATAATTATTTTACAAAAATAAAATACCATAGAATTTGTATTACTATATATATATGTACTTTGGTTATATGAAACTAGTTACATAGTATATATGTAGTTCCGACAAAGTAAAATTATAAGGCACTTGTTATCAACGTATGTATATTGTAATGATGATCATTGCTATTTTAAAACAAATCTTCGAAAAACAAGTTGCTAAGAATATTTAATGCATATGAAAACATTCAGTTGCTATGGGAACAAATGGGCAATTTCGTAGGATGCTGTGAGTAATTACTTAATGAAGTATTTCAAAGATAACACATTCTCTCTTAAATTATCCATTTATCTACTGTTGGCAGTATTTCATGAGAAATTCTCTATCTTATTACATGAGCATTACAAATCGTTGTTTTTTTAGAGTCTTAGCCAAGATAATACAACTATGATCTATGACAAATTCATGAAATGTTGCTAATTTTTCTAGTATACAATAAAGACAAATATAACCGTTGTTGTTATGTAGAACACACTTATCTTTGCTAGCTTACCTAGTAATAAATGAATTAGTATTTAATCTTAGAAAATGTCAATAATATAATAATAATGTTGCAAGAAAAACAAGAGTTCGGCAGTAGTAACAAACAACTTTTCTATTTCTCTAAAATGGTAAAATTGTATCTGAATGTTAACAAGTGCAAGTAGAGTCGTAGCTTGCATTAATGGAAAAGGACATTGTTGTCAGAAAATAGGATCAAATTTCTACCTTTTGTGGTAAGAATGGTTTAACTTGTAACGTGAATCGTTATTATTTGTGTGCACAGCACATTAAAATTCTGAACAGGAATATTCCAGAAAGATGGGGTGTGGACGTGAGGTCCCCGATTCAAATCCGGGTCAAAATGTGGTGTATTTTTGCCATTTCATTCTGAACATTGATGTCCGTTTGCCATTATGCATACTCAAACGAATTCGGCAAAGAAAATTAAAACGATATTAAAATTGAAAACGCATTTAGCAAAATGAGACAATTTTTTTCTGTAGTGTACAGGCTTTTTGTATAAAATTTTAATAAGAAAAGTATCTGTAACGTTAGTGTGTGAAGATATAATTTCTATTTTTGTATGTTTAGAAGTATTTTTCTACTATATAACAAATAATATCGAATACTGCTAACTGCTTGCAATTTTTTTGTTCGGCACAAGTGTATAAAATTGTGATTTTTAAGCGGAAATCGTCCGCCATTTATGTGAAAACTGTAGGCAGAACGAATTACAAAGCATAATATCTGGAACATACCAGATCGTTATCTAACGATGAAAATGTTCTAGCAAAGCCGTTTTATTGAGAGTTTGCCATTTTTATTATAGGAAAGTAACATTATTATATTTTATTCTGACGTAACGATAGACAGTGTTTAATCATTATGCAGGACGGTATGTAGGTATACTGACAATATTCTAATACCAAAGATACATTATATCCAATTTATTGTTGCATCTATTAAAATATACTAAAATGTCGATAGCTATAATCAAATGCTGTTCTAAAAATATAATACAAAATTCTGCATAGAAATATTCAGAAATATTCCTGCGCTCTCTGAAGGCTGTAGATTAAACAGAAATTTATATACTATAAAAGAGATGGGACGTTCTTCTTTAAAATGTGTGCTACATATTTCAGAATATGAATGCATAATGCTTTACATACAAAAGAATGATTTTCATATTTTTATTTGTTTGAAACAGGAGAAAAATAACAATTTTCTTTTGAATTCCCGGCAAAGAATAAAAATCTGGATGCATAGAATAAAACATTGTGAATATGATATACTGGTTATACACAGAAAAGGAGAAATATGTTCGCAGTGACAGTGAGAGTATATATGTATGTATATATGTAAAACAAGCTTTACATATGCAAATCTATAAATCTCTACAAGCAAGAGAGAAACAGTGTTAATACTGCCTATTCAATAAACCAGGACTTGTAGGAAAAAATATAATATAATATTGAAAACTACCAAAGAAAATATAAGAGCCAGCATTTTGACATATCTGATAAATATTAACAGTTATTTTATTAACAAGAAACTAGTGCTGTTTATACATAAAAATCTTAATAATTTATTATAATCAGTTTAATAAAGTGTTAATTTTATTAGTTTTTTATAAAGAAAATAAATGTATTTTATTTATGAAAATTATTGATAAAACACTTATTGACTTGCAAATTAAATTGCAGTTTGTTATAAAAATATAATTATTCTAGGCGGTTAATGAAACCAATATTTATATGTACATGAATGTGAAACTCACGTGTTGCACAGGGCCGTACTGGCCCCATAAATTACTGTTTTATACAATTTCTAAATTAAAGAAATGTGCGAATCATAAATCATAAAACAAAATCCACGAAAACTATTTTATCAATGCAATAAAAAGTACGCAAGGTATTTTCTTTGTTATCACATGTTGTTATCAAAATTTAAATATGACCAAGGATCATTGCAGAACGTTGTTAGTGTCTCGGGCATAACTAACACATGAACATCAACAATGCAGGTGCGATATTCATTAGACTAAATACCAACTACAAGTGTTAGCACTGCTACATTGAGAATTGTCCAACAGTGTATCCAAGTATATTATATTGTATATTTCTTCCAGACTGACAAAAACATGAAAGGCGAAGTGAACGTAGCCTACGTTCCAGACACGGGAGACCTGGAGAAGACAGGAACAGGCCCAGTTTTCATTAAAAATGGAAAAACAGATATCGTAAGTATATTTTCATTACTTTATGTAAATGTTTAATTATGTTCAACATTTCCTCTTCTCATTCTTTTTTCTTTACAATATGCTTTTCAATTATTAAAAGTAGAAATATGATGTAGCTGTAATTGCTGTAACATTCATGTAGGAGATATTTATTTAATTTGTCTTTTATTAAAAAATATATGTATGTGTCGTGAATATGGTTGTGGTTTTTGGTATGCAAAGTTTTTGCGTCAGTGCGAAATAGCTGAAAGACATCGACAGCGGTTTCCATGGAAAGGCATGATGTCAGCGCTTTGCCAAACGGTTTGAGATCTAACTCAATTGTTTTTGTAGGATTCCCTTTTTATTGCAATGAGATGTGTGCTAAGTAAGCTATGGTATTCTCGGATTCGAACGTTTCTTTTAGAAATGCACATTGACAGTTTGGTATTTGGGAATATTTTACATTTTGTTGTTATCTGCATACTAGAAAATAAATACATAATAACATAACAAAAACTTGTGCACTTTTTAATCTTTTATTCAATGTTCGAAAGTGAATAAAAACCACTTAATAACACACTGTTTATCTGTAAACATTTTTACTTTTGGAAACAATTAAGAAAATTAAAAACAATACTTTAAACGCACAGCTCTTCCTAGGTTTGCCATATAATTAATTAAAAATCCCTTTTAGGTATTTTCTGGTAAATTGTAAGTAATTTTGTGTATATCTTCGTTAGATATCTGTAGAGGAACCGGGCGAGCAGCAACGAGCTCAATGGGGTAACGGTATGGAATTTTTGATGTCTTGCATTGCAATGTCCGTGGGTCTGGGTAACATATGGCGGTTTCCATATACCGCTTACCAGAACGGAGGTGGTGCTTTCCTCATACCCTACATCATAACACTGGTGATAATCGGACGACCGCTCTACTACATGGAGATGGTGTTGGGCCAGTTCACCAGCAAGGGCAATGTCCACACATTCGCATCGCTGGCACCCGGCTTAGGAGGTATGTAATGTTTATATCTGCGGCCGGAGATTTACAGTTTAGTGTGGCAGAGTAGGCTTGTCTCGATACGGTCTTTCGCTGTGTTTTATAGCTGATGGACAAATCGAGGGATTTACTTGATTTTGTCCCTTTTAAATGTGCTGGCATAAGATGTCGAGGCAAAGATACGGATTTATTAAATGTGCAGAGAGAAGAATTGTATGTACGATAAAATTCAGAGTGCCGAGAAAATTGACTGTGTGGTTAGGTTGGCATTTAAAGTCACCCTAAAATTGAAGCGGATAGACATTCTGGTTGGTTGCCTTCTAATGGCTATTTGGTTCCAAATTAATTTGCAGCATACACATATAAATCTTTCTAATCATGAAGAGCATCATTAGTTTAGAACATGGTTCGCTAACGTTGTTAATTCGTTAATTTAATTCGAAACAGGTAGTGTAAAAACAGAAATATGTGCCTGGACATAAATACGTTTCATTAGCTATCTTTCCATAACGTCCAGTATGTTTTTAAGTACGTGGTTTATCACAAGTGTACATTTTCAGAATCATAATGAAGAAGTAAAATTAGCATTTATAAATTTACACAATGCATTTTATGCAAAAAACACTGTTATCCTATTTAAAAATGCATAATATTCTATTTTAAAATAGTAAAAATAAAATATTCTACGATATACCATAACTAATCTTAAAAAACCGTTTCTTTTTCTAATCTACACAACAAATAAATATTGCATTTTAGTACATTTCTTCTGGGACGAAATGTGAAATAATTATACATGTTGAAAGTAATATGAAATAAATATGCGCACGTATGTATGTTGTGTTGTCATTGTCAACGAGGGAAATATTTGTCTGTTTCTTTTTCAAATCTTGCACTGTTGTATTTTGTTTTACTGCATCGTAAAACCAAATCCATGGTTTACGAGTGTTCTGTATCAAATGTTGTACATGTAACCTGGCCTGTCCTTTCTTTATATATTACATTCGTACACGTACATATATAAATTACACATTTTTATAGCTAAAATAAGATTAATATATGTTTTTCATGCAAGTCAATACAAATATTCCTTGAATTGTATAAAAGTTACTGAATATTTTACGTGCATATCTTGATGTAAGATTATACTGATGGTTAGATATAAAGATTACTGAATTTATTTTGTAGGTAAATAAAGATTAAACTTAATAAATACTTACAATCTATTTCCTCAATAAAATATATTTTTTCCATGAGTTTTAAGTAGGTATTTACGATTTATTATGTGCCATTTAAACACAATGCCAAAGTGATAAAGAGATTACAAAAATTACTCTTCATCTGCCATAAAAATTATTTACTTCGCTGCAATGAAAAATTATGGTGTTGGTAAAGAATAAATAATTCCAAAGTTTACAGTTTCCCTATGTACATCGTTTATTAATTTTAAAAAAGTATTAATCTTATCTTTACTCGATTTATTAGTTGTGTGCCGCTTTTTGTATAATATTTTCATTATTTTGCAATTAAATGGTTGCAAAGATAATGAAGCTTATGCAGTTTATTGCAATAACTATTTGCTATGCTTGGTCTAAGTACAAATTTATTGCGTCGTTATTATTATTTTACGATGAATATTTTTTTCTTATTCTATCAATATAATCCGTACAGAATGAGATAATAAACAAAAATTATTGTTTCCTGCTGGCAAAATGTAACTTATTACATGCAGGCATAAAATTACTACTGAATTTTCAGATATAATTATTATTTAATATTAAGTTATTTCGTCCAGATTTTAAATGAAAATTATGCCGCTAGATATGAGAAATGGGTCATTCTGTTTTCAGAATTCTTGCTAATAACAGACATGCTTCGTTGCGCAGGATTAAATTTGCTTCCAAGTTAAGTCCTTAAAATAAAATACGTTATTGCAAAAATATGTATGGAGAAAATATTACCAGATGTAAATAAAACTGTATTAATTTAAACAAAGACCATTGCAGTGTGATACACAGTTACGGGTTTTATAATCAAACTGTCAGAATATCAATGAAGGATTGGTACTCATATTTCATATGCGTGTGTCAACAACTGTAGAATAATTTTTTTTCCACAGGTATCGGATACGGACAAATGATATCGGTTATCGGAGTGGCCACGTACTACTGTTCCCTGATGGCCCTCACTCTATATTATTTCTTCAGTTCTTTCAGTGCCGTTCTTCCATGGTCAACGTGCGAGCCTGAATGGACAAATTGTGTGAACGCGACTGGATCTACAATAAATGCAAACGACAGTCTCAGTTCATCCGAATACTATTTCTCGTGAGTACAAATATTTTTCAGTACCAGCCAATTTTTACTGTTCAGTTTTATAAAAAATCCATCAGATAAGATTTGTCAACAATGAATACATGTAGAATTTCGTTGGATTCGTACGTTTGTAATGTTTCAAAGGACAATAGTACCTACATTTGGAATAGCTACTCTCACAACACCCATTAAGTTTAAGTGTAAACATCTATTCTGTGATATGAAGCAGTTCACATAAAATTTTACTGCTCGCAGTAGTATGCTTTTACGTTCCAAGTATTCTTTGATCATTTCAGCATGAGTGCTTGCATATTTATCGAGCATTAATCGATTTTACAGAATTGTGAACACACGTTAAAACAACTGTTACTTTTTTGCTTCAAGTTAATCACTGTAGTGTAACGTTACAATATTATCATAATTTTTATGGTATAAACTTCGTTTTTCATACTGATATAAGTACACTGTACTACAGTGATTAATATCAGACTAAACGATGTTCAAGGGAGCTTTATATAAAAACTTGTAAAATTTATCTTCTTACTTGTAAGCTGTGCAGATTTACATATTAATCGATTTTCTGTTACTGCTACGGGTGTAACTTTAAACATGTCGAAAATATATTGTAACGGTACGAAATGAAAGTCAGTGGATATATTTTATTCTAGCTGGTTATGACTGTGGTTATTGATGGTAATGGAACTAAATGTTTATGTGTCCCCGAAACCACTGGATTCCCATTCTAAAGACTACGTTTCAAAGTTGGCCAATGAAATCAATAATTTTATTTACGTCTACACCAGATATATGTCATTGTATTCATCTTATTTTTATGGCTTATATTTTGTGCGGAAAAATGTATCTAAAAATGTATAATATTATAGTATAACATTTCTATTGCAAAGTAATAAGTTTCAACTATAAAAGAACGAGTGGCAATTATATGTGTATCAGATAATATAAATCTTGTGAAGTTATGCAAAAGTTTGTACCGTTTGCATTTCGTTGCATAGTGTGATTTTGCTTGATACTATAGAAGTGTGAGTAAGATTGTGTGGTGTTTTCCAGACAAACGGTTCTTCACGAGAAGACACAGATTGATGACGGAATTGGTTCGCCGGACTGGAAACTGACGCTATACCTGTTCGTATCCTGGGTGTGTGTGTTCCTGGTTGCCATCAAGGGAGTGAAAAGTTCCGGAAAAATGTCATATTTCCTAGCGCTCTTCCCATACGTCGTTCTGATAGCGATCCTGATACGTGCGGTTACGTTGCCGGGATCCGTCGAGGGCATACTGTTCTTTATCGAACCGAAATGGGGTGAATTACTCAATCCCAATGTAAGCCGCACAACTTTGAATTTACCATCTTTAATTACCGTATTCTATAGCGCCTTTAGCAAATTAATTACATGTTACAGATTTCTCTGGTTTGTTAATAAAGGTTAATTATCATATATACTTTATATACCCAGATTCAGTATTGAAATATTTCCAAATGAGAATAAATTATGAAGAAGATTAATATAGGTCAAAGTTCATATCTTTCATGTACTGTTTCAGGTATGGTACGCAGCTGTATCGCAGTGTTTTTTCTCACTAAACGTTGGATTTGGATCCATCATTATGTACGCATCGTACAACGATTTTAAACACGGCATTAGCAGGTAACTTGTACCATAAATTAATATTTAATGAATATATTTTATAGAAATATTCATCATATGTATCAAACATATAACGTCAAACACATGCTTGATATTGGATAAAAAATGATTAAACTTTTAAAATACATGTTGTTATTTTAAAATACACATTTCAACAGTGTTCAGAATTTAAAGTATCTAAATGGTTTTTACTGCTTAATATAA
>JAGJTL010000036.1:4472834-4522611 GCA_022063505.1 Calosoma granatense
CTATGTGAAATATGATATTTCATAATGTTGCACAAGTAGTACAATTAATTATTAAGGGTTAATATATTTGCCTACCCATATGTATTCAATATAATACTAATTTTCATTTAAAATTTTTATACAAATTAAACACCATTACAAAATTAAAATGGAAACAGTAATTTTATGAAAGAAAAATGCGTGTTTTGAAAAATATCCTTGTAACCGAAGAGTCGATTTTCCAAAATTGATGTAAAATTTAGTGCCAGTTAGGTATAAAAGGGATGTTTGAAAAGTAAGAAGGTAAACAATTATTTTTCAAAAAATAGTTTGTTAGAACAAGTAAGGACTATTATTACAGCGCACAATGAATATTAAAATATAGTGAGTGATTCTTAAAATACATAATACCTTATAAAGTAAAGCATAAATGCTTAGCTTTATGAATATTTATTCAGATAAAGTTTTAATCCTGTAGTGTATGAGACTAAGTTCTAATCAAAGTATCTATGTACAATTCCTCACGGCTGAAAATAAAACATACATAAAGTAACAACACAGAGAATGTAGGGTTATATACTTTGGCATTTAGTTTCGTTTAAAGGTGGAAGGTGCACGTATAACTGATACCGGGGATACATTAGACAGGTGGATGTCTATTACAGGTGGGGTATACAGCAGGTACGACTCAGCATCCAAGAGGAAGAATAGCATGGCAGCAAATAGGGATAGGAAGGAGTGTAGTAGTAGTAGAGTCATGCGCGTATGCTCTCGCGTTGTCAGGGAAACTCAGCACAACTGTCGGGTCAGTGTTTGCCCGGACTCGATCCCGGCACCATCCCGTACGCATATATACGCGCCCAGTTGTTCACCGGCTAACTAAATAATTAATATCGGAGACATCCAGGCAGCTACCCCACCTATAACAGCCCCCGGTCAAGCAGACAACGACCTCACCAGTATCTTATTATCATCATCACAACTCAACTGTCATCAGACAGTGACAGTGTAATTTAAATAAAATTAGTTTCATAAAAAAAGTGGCAAAAAAACTATTTCCGCTGGATGCAAATGAGAAAACTTCATAGGCTTTAAGAGCAAAAGGATTTTACACTTTTTCTTCCAGACAGATTGGTACATTTAACAATCGGAACTTAGTTAGTAGAATATCCGGAACGTAAATGTGTGTATAAAAGTTTGAACTCTGAAAGTGCACGTGTTAGAATCTGACGGATATAAACTTATACCGACAACCCTCAGCAGTCAGGGGGTAAAGGCTTTTATGTGTGTAAGGATAGAGTCGGGAGGTCCGGACGTGTAGACACTACTACCAGTTGATTCCGGGTGAGCGACCCTTTGCGTCCGGACTGCCGCTCGTTCGTCCGTTGTCGGCGTCGTCTTGCCAGTGAGACTTGGTTGTAAGTAGAATTTTCACACACTAATGCGAACCTCCGCCACAAATGAGTTAATTTGCATTTATGTGTTTGTGAAGGTCTGACGTTATTTACATTCGATATCATGAAACAACAAAGTTTTGTTTAATTAATCGTTGTGCGGAACGTACATATCACCAGGTTGTACCGGTGGTATATTGTTTCAACTGGTTTTCATGCTTTTATAAGAGTACATTGTGATGTTGTGATTATTGTACGTGTACATACATTACCTACCAGTGTATATACATGTATGTATGTGTGCTTGTATGCGGTCGGATGCATGTATTAGGCGTGGTTATGCAGTTAATTCAAACGTGATGAATGTTTTGTTAATGATGATTGGGCGTTGATTAAAACGGGAAATATCTGATCAGAATAATTATTTTTAGAAATATAACATGGCGGAGTTTATTTTAAATAATAATGCACGGGTATATAAAATTAATTTGATTCTTTAGCAGAAAAAATGTTAAAAAATGGACGAATTAATATTTATAATATACCTGGGAGTAATATTAGTAGCAGTTTAATACGGCTAGTGTTGGATTAGGTTAATTGTTTTTAGTCAATAAAACTAATCACTTAGCTTTAGAGTTATAAACGATAATAAGGTCTCTATTATCCCTTAATGCCGTATTTCTCACTGATAAAACGTGGGACAAAGCATAAAATATACTTGACATTTATTCCAAAAACGACGGTAATAATTTAATGCTCTACTTTCAGGATGCGTTCCAAAATTCTCAGTAAATAATCATTTAAATCAACAGTATGCATTTTTAATTCTAATCTTTACATTACATAGGAAATTTTCCTCTTCGTATTGTATGCAACTAAAATTATTGTTAATATCATAGTACAATATGGCAACACTGCAGTAAAAGCAGCATAATTTTGGAAATTCGTGCGCACTGTTTGTTAAATATAATAATTCTACATTAATTTTATATACAACTAAACATAAAATCGTCGGCATGATAATGAATTATATATTGAATTCAGTTTCATTACCGTTAAATAAATGAATTTTATTATTATTCTGCATCGAACTGTTGCAACTGAAATATCATTATTTGAATTCCAATCGTTAGTATATATTATAATGAAATGGCTGTGTCCCATATGATTGTTATAATTTATTACTAAAGCAATTTAGTGAATAAATTATCCAGTGACTGATGGTGTACTATTATCTTAGTGAGAGAAAGAAAAACAGGTGTTCTTGATTGGTGATTTGTCGTTGACACTCTAATGTGTTTTTTCTCGATTCTCCGAGTGTGATGCTGCGATAGATGAACCATTTGTCGATTTCATTTGCGTCAGTCAGTTTTGATATGTCATCCTTGTTGATATGATATTCCATTTATTTCTTTCACTGGTTTATTCATCAGTGAATATCGGATGTGGAAAAATTTTAGTGCAGAATGTAACGATATTATTTACATAAACAATTATAATAATTAAATACTATATACATATTTTGAAAATTACAATATGTAAATATGTTTTTGCCTGCAGCTTTGTTTTAGAAACAAATTAATACAGCATAGAAAATATTACTCAACATTTGTTAATTATTCTTTATATACTATATGAAGGTTTATTCAATAAATAAAAAAATAAGTTAATTTATTTCGTAGTACTAGTGAGATTTCAAGAACGATAATTAAATTTTCTGTTCTCCAACGTAAAATGCAAATATCGTGTATTTCAAGTGTAACAGTTTACTTTTTACAACTTTTGCTAAAATATTTACATATTTCTACATTTGTAATCTGAATTATTTCTTTCTGCTTCGGGCGATTAAAACAAGCGTACTAAAACTGAATTACAATATTTACTTAATATTTTATGCACGCCCGGAAAATATATAGCTAAGTAATTGAAAATAATATTCTTGTACCTACGTCCTATATTTGAAACTAAGTGATTGCTTTTTCGTGTACTTGGACATCAATCTCAGTGTTAAACTTTTTTGATATCTGAAAACATACTGGCATATTACAAGATACAACTGATCAAATATTAAACTAAATGTGTCTATTTTGCTCTATTCCGTGATATTAACAGTGTCAGAGTGTTTTGTTTGCTGTCAAATATTTTTGAACGTCCTCCATTTCTTCTAGAAGTATATCGTGACAGAAATAACAAGACTAGAATAGGTAGGACACGGATGTCGGGTATTTTGAAAGACTTATAATCAATATTGAAATGGTATTTAACGTTTACCGATTTTGTGTCTTGAAACTGTCTGTTTGTCAGTTGCACAAACAAGTTATCGAGAAAACCGCATATCGACAGACGCATATATTATCAGGAAACTTTCACATGAACAGTGAAATGATGGTTGACTTTAAAAACACAAATCATTCAAATATTTTTCTTATACTTTTCTATACCGAAGGATATCAAACTATGACAATGAATAAAATATAAGAATATTCTTTTAAAAATAACAAGAAACTTGAATATGTCAATGATAAGCAAGGTAAGGATAAGCAAGGTGCATAAGAAAATTAATGTCTAGCTTTCTTTGCTAAGAATTACAAATAAAAAAGCTTACAGTTTGTAAAATACATGGAGTACATTTAGATGATGTGAAAGAAGTATACAAAAACACAGGGGCAGTGTGAAATGTGATTGTCAAAATGTTTTTAATCTAATAAAAATGTGCTGATATTCGTATATTTCTTTAATCTGATATAAAGTTTTTTAAAAGATGAAAAAATATTTTTTCTTTTGTCGAAAAGATAATGTATTACAAATACATTATCCCGTATGAAATGGATGTGTCAGTTCTTTTTGAAATGTTATTTAACTTTATAAAACTTGGTTATAGACGTGCTCTGCGCTGGGTATCTTTTTAAATTATATGTACTTGATTGGTTGGAAATTTCAAAACATCTCTGGATTATCTTATATCCAGTTGTTCGAAATGTTTGCCGTCTCTTGTACTTGTTAGCATAGATAATGGATTCACTTCAACAAAAAACCTTTCAAATAAAAACTCGAATATCTAACTGAAAATATGAGATGAAAATGTTTATTTCAGTTGATAGGAAAACATAATAGTAACACGTATTTGTCACGTATCATTGTCTGAAAGTAATACTAATTATGATGTCGTGATTCTAAACACCAATATTAATTAATTGTTGAGCATTGCCGTGAAATCACAAACAATATTGAGATGTTTGAGATTCTTGTTAATTATATTTGCTACTAATATTCGATGCACAATAATATCTGTAGTTTCAATTACATTTGACAATACAGAAATTAGATTCATAATAAAGCGTGTTAAATTTGGTATAAAACAATACTAATACAATATCAAAACGATACGATTAACCGTTTGAAATAAGCATAAAACCGGGAAAGACAATGAAATATAATTTGTAAAGAAACTTTCGCTTTGAAACCAGTTGACAGCTTCACAATTCAGCGATATGACAGTTATGAATATTATGAAAAGTTTTCAATGTGCATTGCACGATATATTTCGTTGTTGAAGAAAATTTATTCTTTAACTTGAGAAGTATTATTTAGTTTAGTATTGGCTATGATCATGTTGTACTCATTAATATTGCTTTTGTAAATTATTTACATTTGAAATGATTGCTACTTGAACAATACTACAGACAATATTTATATTATGAATATTGTTAGCAAAATTAATGATTAAGCCAAGTGCTTACTATATTATAAATGTCAAAGTTCAAGTGAAATGTAGAACATGACAGTATATCGTTAAGCAGTAATGTATATGCAAAATAGTATTTCATTTAACCCAGAGTTGAGAGGTTGTATTGTAGAGTTACACATATACAGCCAGCGGCCCAAGGCAATAAGTTCCGAGCTGAAGGCAATGAGCCGCAAATAAAATATTTGAAAACTGTTCACATTAACATGTTGTATAACGTATTCTGGCTGTATGCGTTTCCTGCAACTCTGAAACATTTCCTGAATAAAAGATCACTCCTGCAACTGTATCTGCTCTGATTATTCTACTACGGCTATTGACAGCCTAACAGATTGTCCTATGGAGAATTGGAAAATCTATACGCGTAAGGAAATCACAACGCTTACTGCCTACGGAAATATCGGTACATGCCGTCTAGCAGGAAATTTAAAATATCAAAGAAGTGCAGAATACATTTTAGCGTATTGCATGGAAATTAAATATTGACACGAATCAATCTTGCATTACGACTATGAAATTTCAAAATGGCAATATACTAGTTGTGCAGATCGAATCCCAAAAGTGTCAATTACAGATTGATACTAAAGTTACTAAATAATTACAATGTTCGCTAATTCTGTAACTGAATATATAAAATCTTCTTGTGTCGGATATTTTTAGAGTAATGTCAATTCTTAGAGAATCAAAATGAAAACTGACACTGTTTGTGTCAACATTCACAGACGCCCGAAACGTTTCTGGAGTGAGAAAAATAATTTACATAATGCAGAAGGGAGATTTTTTGCAGATTTTCAATCAGAATAAAATATTCCTGAAATACTCTCATGGCGATCTTTTAATTTTAATAAAATTGTATAACATTAGTGGAAGAAAATTTGAATACTGAATATCAGATGCTCTTCCTTGAATCGTAACTGAAACCAACAGACTTACAATGAACCAACGGTAACGTAAACGTGTATCTTATTGGATTAATCGTCGTTGAATAAAAGCTACGAGTGCATTGAAAGTTTAATATTGATTGACCATTAGAATGGACTGTAAAGTAGTGAAAAGCGTTTGCAGTCAAAGTCGCAGAAAAAAAATACATCCAAGGGGGCATTAGTGGTCTATCGATCAAAGGTGAGGGCTGAGATAGGATTGAGGATTTCGTGATTGAATTGATGGTGCGACCGGCTCATTCGCCAAGCAGCCTGCACGCATTACTTTTTTCTATTTGCCGAAGCCAAAAACACCCACGTAATCGTGACCGATGGTTATATAGGGCGGAGGACCTCATCGATACTGTTGATGAGATCGCTGATATACTCGGATAAGTTGATTAAAATTGGAAAATATATTAACGAGAACAAGATGCCGTAGTAGAGATAACGCGGTATCATATTGAGATAGCATTGTAACTCTGCCAATTTCTGTAATACACAAGAGCAATATTCGATCTGGGTAATAGAATTTTATTTTCGAACGTAGCATCTATTTCAAAACTACCATTTACATACACATATTTGTACAGTAATAATAATTCCTGAATAGAGTGTATTTAATAGCTCATTGTGTGTGTATTGTGTATGTTCAAATAATGGAAAAATACTATTAGATTTTTAACTGTGAATGACAAGTATAAAATAATTATGAGAGTAGTATTCTTCAGACATAATTGAAGTAGAATAGGTATGCATTTATTCATAGTTTATTCTAACTAGTAACATTGTATTTTCTAAGCTTCCATTCCTTCATTTGTTTAACAGTGGTTCGTAATTTAAACTGAAGTGGATATTTATGTCTACCATTTCATCAAGAATTTCAATGGCAATTATTTCTATACTCTGTATTTGTTTCAGAGCACATGAATATATCATTCAGCAAATGCGAACTGACTTGCGAAACGAATTGTTCGAAGGCAGTAGAGTGCAAAATTCACATTTAGCACATTCATTGAAATATGTACAGTTACTGTAGAGTCTGTCTCAAATATATGTATATAAAAAAATAAAAACTGTTAACGCAAATGGAGTAACTAATTCTTAAAATTGTTATGCGGCTTGCAACAAGGAATATTTTACAGTGTACGTACATGTTGTCTCTGGCAAATAAAAGGTTTAATTTTCTGTAACGTGGAATGTAATAAAAAAGGTATGGTCGTATATACGTGCGGGTAATTTTAATTTATCCAGGGACGTATTAAATGGGAAAGTTTATAGGATTATTACTCTGTTGCCAGTTAATTTGTTGGATTTTTAACTATCTGAAATATGTGAAGTGTAATTGTTATAAATGTACTTGGGATTATAGAATATATGGCACGATATCTGTTAACGTTCTGGGAGTGTTCTAGAATTACTTGAATTATCGATTATGTCTGTAAGACACTTACTTATCTCACTATAATCTTATCTCAGATAACTTTTCATTCTAGAACCTCCGTACTATTTATTTTCTCTCTAGAGACCAATTTTTCACTCTTGTCTCAACACAACCACAAACTATACTAATTAACTCACCACCATCCCCCCACCTCCATCCCACTGGATATATCTAATCACATTCTCCGTGGTATTTCACTAATTCTGGATGTCCCTTGCGTTGTGTATAAAGTTAAAATTAAAATACCAAAAGTTCTACGAAACTTTCTGATGAAGTCATTTGTTCTATACTTGTAAAACGACAGTAAATCATTTTTTATATGACGTTCTTTCCTTGCACTTAAAATAACGAACAAAGAACACGTTAACTCAGTGTCTATGTCACGTCCCGGAAATAGAACCGTAATATCGTATTTTTATTTGACCACTGTGAGATGTTCAGCTTGGCAAATAAACTTCAGCACAAAGCTAAGATATTGCTTTGTGTGTTCCGGGACAAATCATGACATAATTCTTTGTAAAGATATTTTGTAACATGGTTCAATTATTTGATATGATTTTCACAAGAATTTCAGAAGCGGAATGAAAGATAGATAAAAATTAAAGTATGAATAATTGTCCACTTTGATCTTAAGAATATCCAACACTGTAAGTTTGTTGAAGAAGAAGTTTTTATACGCATAAACTATTGTCTAAAGAGTTAATTAACGTCAAGTACAATCTGGAGTATAAATATTATAAACTGTGAAACAAAGCGTACCATTGGTGCGTTTAAATAGCGTATTATCCATTCTTAAAACATTTGAAACGTCCGTTCCACGCAGTGCGCACTGAATATACTACGCAGTACGTATTTGTAGAGCGGTGGTAGAACAAAACCAGATGCGGGATTCCGTACATTATTCATCATTCAGCGAATAAAAGGCGATATTATGTGAAAAATTATAACCATTAATTCAGGGGCTTTGTCATTTGGCTGGCTGGCAAATTCCGAAAATGTTTTCACATGATGAATGGTAAAATTCACGTGGCATTTACAATCGCCGACAATGCACAACGTCAGCTGAATAATCAGCCAGATCATCTTTCCCCTATGCTGCTGCTGCTGCTGAGCGCCATCTTGCTTGCCTATTGTTGCTGCTTTCAACAGCTGAATATAATTTCACACCGTTCACTATTGTCTTGATTCACGGAGTAATTAGCTTTCAACGTAATTTTTTCATTAAATTCCTGAAAAGCTCGTTCATAATACGGGATTAAAATGCGTGCTAGGGTTATTTGTATTTATTATGTTGTATATATGTAGGAAAATGTAAGTAAAGATCGGTATTACTTGTAGCTATATTGAGAACAGCAGCATATATGTATGAGAGTATGTATGGATGTGTATTATGTTGATAATTATATTATCAATGCACTCTATTCTGTCGTTGACTCGACAAAGTGGAGGTTAATTGCAGGAGTACATCATGATATGTACTTTAGAAGTGCAGATGACATGATTTATCACAAGCAATTGCATAGAAAATATGATCACTACTGCACTATGGATGCACTGAAAGAAATATCATTCTAAGGCCCTATTGAATATATTTAATGCATATATTACGTTGTTGAGAATCAGTTTCACTAAAACCACTATCTCTCCTGGCTTAGATATGTATACTCGCGTATTAAGACTTATGGAAAATTTATAATTTAAGATAAACATGACCTTTATTATCCATGCTTACTTGGTAATCCTTGTTTACTCTACTTGATTATACTTGTCACTGTTATCTTAGATATAATACAATACTGGGTATATGTTTTTTAATAACTAGAATAATATCATTAACAGCATTTTAATAATTTAATATAAAATTTAATGTGATTTAGGTTGACCAGTTAAGAATGTGCTTAATTAAAAAATATCAAATGCATCACTTTGACACAAAACTTGAAAGGAAAATTTTCATGAAAATGCCTGCTCAAATTTCATTTTGAATTTGACGAAAAGTTTGGAATTTTCAAAAATGATGAACGTTCCAATTAGATAATTATAAATTGCTATAAATAATTTGCCCCTTTCAGAATCACATTTGTTAAAAAGTTTCTTGTAATTATCGACAGGAATAAAAATACAAATTTATGAATTGGAAAATATTTTGAAAGATTAATATTGTAATATTTTATATATTTTTTTTTCGCAACAATGCGTGATTCAAATATTGTAGGCATACAACAAACATACAGTTTCCCGTCAAAAGTTACTGACTCGCATAGAATATTTAATTTCCGTTTTCCCAACGTAAACTTTACACAACCTACAAGAAAAAAACCTTCGATACTTTTCGAACGACAAATTGAATCTTCCAATCTTCATAAAATCCTACACAAGAAAATATATCTTTTACTATAACAGCGACTAATCAACAGAAGTCGATAACATTTTATAGTCACAATTTGGAACTTTGACAGCATACGATTGATTTTTGCCAAACATTATTAGCTTAATGGACAAATGAATAATGATATAGGTAAAGTGCAGTAAATAAAAACATAAATACAGAAAGGAGGTCCATTATATGCGCGCATATATTCTTGAGCTAGACGCGCAAGAGATTAATATATTTGTAGTATTATTGCTGTACAGATCTCATGTAGAGACTCGTTCATATGTGGATTGTTACAACTAGTTATATAATTTTATCTTCTGATAATCAAAATGGCAAATTTCGTATGAAACTCAATTAGACTTTACAAATATACATAGTACGCATTCCATAAATATTTAATCTCAAGAGTATCATTATCCCAAAAACATTATCGTTGATGATAGTCATTTTGAAATTTGGTGATTCTAAACTTAATTTTCAACAATAGATACCCGTTTATATGCCCTAATGGTATATAAAACCATATAACGACTGGTGCTTTAAAAAATTTGTATACTCCATTTCATAAATACGCCTGACGTGGCGGATTTATACAAATGTACAAGTCTGACAAGAATGAAATATGGTGTCTTGCAATCTCTGTACTCACCACAAACGACTACACTACATACATCAACCGTACATGAAAAGGAATAAAAATAAAGTAAATTCAGTGACAATCAAAGATTAATGATTACAAATATTGAATGTTGGTTTATTTCTTGTTTTGGAAATAACACGACATATATGATGCCGTCATGATGGTGGTGTTTGAATACTTTGCGTAGTGTGAAAGAGCCCGATGATCATGGAGATATGTATTTTAAGCTTGTGGGCACGTGATATGAATTGAAAAGCAGCTGTAATAGTATGTATGAACCGTAACGTAGAAAAACGTTGGAATGTACGTTACGTGACGGGAGTTATGCAGTTCTCTGCGGGATTTTCTGGTGCCAAGAATTTTACCGCACTAAACTAAAATATTCCCCGCGGGAAATTGCCCAATTACACAACATATTATAAATAATAAAGAATTTTTAAACTTCCTCATATGCCAGAATTTAGAACTTATTAAATATACACACACACAGAGTTAATGGAAAATATTTTTATAAAGTCTAATTTTAATTAAGTTACTTGTATGTTTTTCAAGTTATTTCTTGCTCTATTGCTCTATTTGGAAACAAAGAAATTATCGTTGAGTACATGAAACAGTAACTTTAATAATTACAGTTAGTAGACTTGAAAGATATTAAATTAAAAGTTGGCCGCAAAGATGAAGTTTTCACTGAACAATATTGTACAAGTCGTTGAAGACTGAGCTGGTGAGGTATTAAAGTGAAGTTTAAGAAGTTTTACCTAAATACTTGTACACACCCTCAGTGTAAGAGACTTTATATAAGTTGTGTAACTACTGATGGTATCTCTCTTCCGCCCAAGATTTAATCATTCTACAACGAACCATGGAATATTAGTTAGGTGTACTTAACACTTTCATTCTACATTAATAATTTCATTTATTGATTATTAACGCGTCATAATTAGTTTATTTCACTGGAATCAAAATATAAAAATTATTGTTTTAAAATGTACATTTATATTTGAATGTTTGTTGAATAAGGGTGACGTTCTAGAAGGAACATGATTGATCTGTGTTATTTTTAGTTACCGATATGACACGAGGTTTATTAACAACGTACCGATGTGTTCCGATTCACTAGACGCACTCTCTGCACTCATGTCGGCTTGCACAAGCGGTAATTAAATATGGTTTGGAATAAATAGCATGTTTTGTATTGTACAGTATTGGATGTTTTAGCGGAAATCTGTTGAAATATTTTAACTAAATAATGTATATGCAAGGTGATGCACATATAATACACAGTATTAATGATAAAATATTTATACAGATATATATAATTCTGCATACATGTGGCTAAGCCGGTCCTGCATATATTGCTGTACACATATTGCAAAGTGAATATGCGAGTGGATATAAATGAATTAACACAGAATTTAGAGATCTGGAAAACAGAATATATGAGGTGCTTATAAATTTGTACACGCTAAATACGGCTCGTGTTACATTTCAAGGCTCAGGTTTTTTTTGCGGGTAAAAAATATAAAGATATATGAAAGCAAATCTCACTGCTGTAATTCATAACAGCATGTTAAAGTAGATATTACAGAGTTATAAAATGAAAGAAAACATAAACATATTATGTGTGTGTGTGTATATTAAAATAAATTTAACATTAGATATTTCAAAAATACAGGAGCATAACAATAAATGAACATTTCATTGTTATTGAACAATAATGAACCAGTATAGTTTTGGTGAACAGAAGCAAATACTACTACAGTAGCAAATGCAGAATATAGCATTAGCAAAGTGCACATCCGTTATGGTTGTCGGTTGTTCGACTGCCAATTTGGTGCATTGATTAAATTTGATCACTGTTATTGGATCCGGCGTGTTATTTCACAATTCTAATTGAACTAGTTATTGGATATTTGACTGAATTTAGTGATGTATCAATTAAACACTAGTCACTGAACATGTAACATTATGTAAATGTGATACTGTTTACATAGTACCTACCGTTTGCATATAATAACTAAAACTTGTAATTAACACACGCCGTTCTCCATTCTGGAATCGATGTAATGTAATGTGGCAGTACAATTATGCGACATATATGGATAAATAGATGCACACGTGTGATGCACCAATATAATCGTCCAATTAAATGGTTGTTTTGTATAAAACCATCCGGTCATTTGCCATTTAATGATAATTAGTAATGGGTAATAATTACAGTAACCAGAATTACGTGTTATGTGATTTTCAACTGGTAACGACTTAAATTTCAAAGTTTAGCAAAATTTTGTTATTTTCTGGTAAATGTACCAGTAGTATTTAATAATATACTGTGAAAATTGTATTTTCTTGTATACATTAAAATGTGTGTAAACATAGATAAGATAGTAGGTATATATTATGTGCTACATTTCCATGCTGGATTGTCAAAATCAGTGAATCTGCAATTGAATTGCATTCAACGTAGCTTCCGTCTAAATCCACAGAAATGAGATCTGCATTTACGGGTTTAAAATGAAGCTGACAAATGCATTTCCTTCCCTGGTTGTCAGCAGAAAAGATATTGTGTTCACAAAGAGAAGACGTTACGAATTGTTGGCGGATTTCTCAGGATACAAAACGTTACTTAAAATCTACTCAACGGTTTCAACATTTCCATAATTTAAAAATCGCTCCAGATCGCATCGTTATTCCCATGTAGACATTTATGAAATATCACACAAGAAAATGTTAAGCGATTCACTGGATGAAATGAGTTTCTAAATTATACGATATCAATGTTTAGATATGTACTTATATATTAATAGAATTCTCAAGTTAATCACTAGATGGCTCTATTAAATTCAGTCTTTGAAATATAAAACTGGATATGGAAGTATGGATGAAGTGCGTTTGTTGTAAATATAATACGGATGGTTGATGTTAATTAAAGCATTTCTTTGATGTCGTTGTTTCTGTTTGTCATCAGATGAAAATCATCACGGAAACTACTTAATGAAGTTGTTAAGTGAAAAATACGTAGCACAGTTCGTCCCAAGTTTTAATTAAAGAAATTAATATTAGAAGCTAATTTCACTTAGGATGTAATTACGATCTTATCTTATGTATAAATAATATGGTAAAACCGCAACGGTTAATTACTTTGCCACGTACTCTAGTAAATTTATAAACATATGAACATAATCATAGCTTACACAACATGTTCTAAGAGAATATGTGTGTAGTTACTACAAACATATATTTGTCCATATCCTGTACTCATCCAATCTTAAAATATTGCAAAGAATAAATTTGTTTATATATTTTGAAACAACCATGTGTTAAAAATAATGACGTACCCCTGCATCCCTATCTGCATTGTAGGAATACCGTAATATCAACTACATGTTATATTTCAAAAATACAATATTCAATTTTTATCGTGTTAGACTGTTAACATGAAATTTATGAGAAAAATACGAGCAATTAAAGGTTGTTTTTTGCGACTCATTGCGTCCATATTGAATCACGTGACTGTTAAATGGTCTCCATTTATTTATGTGGGCCCTCGCATTTCCTGATCGGCCACAGAAATAGCGTCGATATTAACGATTTTACATTAGTCGAACGTTCAATTACATATAATGACAACCATTTACCGTTTTACATGTTCATGTATTGCAACGGAAGTTGCAAAGTATCGTTCACAGAAAATGATTCGCCTACCGAAGAACTGTGTACATAAAATAATATCACTTTCTGATAGATAGGATAAAAGTATTGATTTCTAATTGAAACATTATCACTACTTAGGGTAAAAATAGAATATCTTCCTAGTAATGGAATATTTTAAAAGATGAGAAAATTAATTTAACAAATCACTCTAATCGAAAACTTGGATGACAATTAGGAATGATGGAGTAAGGCTGTCAAAATTCAGGAATTTGTAATTTATCTAGGCGCTTTTATAATGATTAGTATTAAAAGAGAAATGAGTAATTTGTAACGTATCCACGTCCACATTAATAATCTAAAATATCAGATCTATTGATGGTAATATACAATACAAGGCCATGTTATTTTGATGTATTTATTTTCTATCCAATTTAGATTGCCTATTATTTGATATTGTGAAAATCCAATGAAGACATAGAAAATATTTTTTTACATTGTTACAATTTAGGTTAAAATGTTTATTGGCGAGCAGGAATCTAGCTGGAGTATTGGCAGACTTGCTGGTTGGTTTTTCTATTATACAAGGGATGCCTATAAGATTTTTTTATTGGCACGTCTAGGAATCGTTAAATAAAGTAGAAAGATAAAAATTTCAGAGGGAGAGAAATAAGAAAAGGCGAGTAAAGCTTTTAGCAGCAAAATCCTTTATCCCCGTGTAGATACATGTGTGCTGGGGAAGTAAAAATCCTGTGGCTATAATGCATTGTTACACAAAATCTCTATGGGGCTTAAGTTGTTAGTTTCTGCATCGTGACGCCATCTTGGGAAATGTAGACTTATGACTTGTACGTCTAAAGTCTTCTACTAAAACTTATGTACGAACAGGAAATAAAATCTTTTCTTTATAGACGTCATATTTTCATTTCATACTTTCGCAAAACTATACACCATCGTCATAAATGTTAGTTACAGAGGAAAATATTATTCATTTTACTGGCTGTAGAATTGTTTCGGTTGTTGAGTTTAATCTTATGCCATAGTGCTGTTAAGGATTAGGTCTAATTAGAATTGTTACAAATTAGTTTAGTCTGCGCATACGTAGACAACATTTTCGTGCATCATTGCTATGGAAATTTCGTCACTTTCACAAAATGGATACCTAGTGCTAGACTGGCAAGTGTATACTCGCACACACGGAGTGTTTAAGTTCATGGAATATTAAACAATATGGCCGACATTGTCGCCGGTAAGTATATTTAGTTCACGAGCGCACCGCGTGTGGCCTTGGTGGTGATGGTGTGTATCTCCGGGTACAAAGTAAATAAATAAGATGTTATTCCGACAAATGAATAAGTGAACAGATGGCCACCGGATGCTAGCACGTATACAAGCTGTGGTACCGCAGTTTGCCCCGGGACAGATAACCCATCACCTTTTCTCTAACGGGGTGATTGATCTTTTTGTTGTTTCCGTTCTTTCTCCACACACAGACCAGCCAAGCAGCCGTGGATCACAAGATTTTTAAGCATCGCCTCAAGTTGCAAAAACTTTCAAAATCTCTGCGATTTCAAGGATATGGATTGCGTCAAGTTGAAATAAATGTTGATTGAAAAGTTTCGTTTTAAAATTTTAGTAAAATCTTCTGTTAATGTTGCGCAACAGATGTAAGCATGCAGAGCCGGTTTATGAATTTCATCAGAGTTCAAGCAGAATTAACAGCAATACTAAATGGAGAGGGTTACATTTCGGGTATATATTATGAAATCTTACACTGAACTTAACCAAGATTCATGTTCAAAGTAAAATTCCATACCTGGTTTTCTATATTCTATATATCTTCATTATATAATTACTATCAAACATACAGTTTTATATTTAGCAGAATTTTTTATTTCAAATATGTGAAACAAAATATAATTACGAAAACGTAGTAATGAGTCAATGAAGTCTCTTTTAGAGCTAAACTCGTAGTATTTATGACATGTTTATTTACAGAAGATTTTTTCAACAATTATTGTTGAATACGGTTCTGTAGATACAAATGGAAATGTCTAAACTTCGCACTATTGATAACGTCAACAGGCTGCTATAAATTCTGGACGCGCACGTAAGCTCACAGGTCCGTAGAGTAAGAAAAAGACCGATATCAGGTGACTGTTTGTCTTATTTGTCCGGGGCTACGTAAATATTCCAGATTAGAAAACAACCATTTGTCTGACACACTTTATCTACAGTACTTCGATTCCAGTAAATAAGGGATTTTATACTGTAGCGCGCGCGTGTGAAATAAATTGAGTTATTTTTAACAGTGAGTAATGCTGTTACACTGAAATCATTGTACAGACCACTGATCCGATTACAGTAATTTTTAAACTAAAGAAAAATAGACGAAATAAATTGACAAGAAGAAATTAGTACTGCACTAGGGACACTGGCGTAATTACATACAAGTTTGTGGGATTACCTCGTCTAATTTTTTCTCGTTTAACCAGACAGAACATTTTTGGATTAGCTTAAAGGTCACAGGTTCAAATTAGGGCTGTGTTTAATATTTATAACAACAATAATTGAATTAATTTATTTTTCATTGGAATATTGGTAAATATAATTCACATTTAAAAAAATATTTCGTATGTATAATGCATTCACATGTTTTAATAACATATTTATTCAAACATTTTTTTCCATTATTGAAACGCAAATTGATTTCAAACGATTTGATTTTATTGTAAATTTTGTAATTTAAATTCCAATTTCAAAAACGCTGTTTCAAATTAAATTCATCGCATCTAGTGAAGTCATCGAAGAAGAAAAGACAATAACAGTACACCATCTGGCAAAGAATTGTTCTTGCAGAGAGTTAAAACACTTATAAAAATTTCATAATTCTATTTCTCTGTTCAATAATTCAAAATATTCTTGTTCATATTGTTGTGCGGCGAAATTTCTCAGTAATCCTTTCATGCCCGATATTTCATTTCGAAACACGGAGTTGAAAATTGGAAACTGGAAAACAAAATAAAAGTTTTTCGTACAGTATAGTCGGATGTAGGTGTCGCTGGCGATGAAATTGTTGTTGGTGTTGTAAGAGCTTGCAAAGAGGTAAGTTTTGATGGAATGAAAGCCCCGGCAACAAGCGAAAGTCATTCCTTGAATACCACAGAACTCTCCAGTCACGACTTGCGTAAAACTATATCCGTACCATAGACGTACAGTCGTGTAGAGTGCTGATTCGACGACAATAAAATATTTTGGATCTTGGCCAAGTCGAGCAAGAAATTACGCAACGATCGGAGTAAAATACGTGAATATGGGGGTTGTAAAAATGGTAATTCTTTGCTTTGCTGAAACAACTTTACTGTTGTGGCTTGCTTTTTTCCTATCTGGTTTAATCAATATTTACGCGAGTAGTTTGAAGTACTTTAGTTTTGTCGGGCATCATGAATAGTTTTGGCATTTTGGACAGCGTAGTTTTAATTTTATGCCTTGCTGGATGCAAACCTCATTCGTTCACTGGAACTGTTTGTTCAGTGACAGGAATATCTGGTTTAATGTATCATAGGTGAATGAACTAAATACAGAATAAAAAACAAATATTGCTAGTTCGTAATTATGGTTGGATTTATAAAAAGAAAAATATAATGCAGATGCGTACACGCTTCTCTTCATAAACTATAGATGGTTTTTTCAAAGGAACAAATATCCAAATGTCATATCAGCTTCCAAAATTTACAGTGCTGTCCGCATTTTACCTGTTTGAGTTCTATCGTTGAGTGTCGTTGAAGTTTCTATGTACCAGTTTGCGACGCGTTGTGAATTACGAACAAGCGAGAAACGTACGTATCTACGTACCAATAACGTAGATTCGTACATACATACATGGAAGTGAGGGTGTATGGTTTGGGTCAGTCTACTGGGGCCCGTTACACGATTCACCGCTTCCGCAGACGGTAGCACTATACCGTCGATACATTCCGTATTTACTTGGCACTGTCCAAATCCTACAATGTGCATTATTCAACCTACCGAACTAGGAGACATTTTACTCCCTGCTCTCCCGGTGTGCTGGAGGAGACACGCATTTATCACCATTATTTATTCAATATAACGATGTGATTTATGTCAATATGAATACTGTATTGTATTGGACAACTTAGCGAGTTTTTTTGGCTGGATAATCATGAAAAATTGAACCACAAATATATAACATGAAATGACATTGATATATCACGGAGAGAATTGAATAGTGGATTTGTAAATTATAGATTATTTTAAATAATCATTCATTTTAACTTAATTATATAAAATATGAATATAAAATAGTTTGTTTATTGAATTTTCTAAATCAAAACCTACTAAATAAATATTTTTTACGTGTACCTATTAACAAACATGTAAATCATATTTATAAATCTCATTACAGATATTGATTGCAGGGTAATTAATTATAAATGCATTAAATTGAATTACAATGAAATTCAAAATTAATTACTCAATAAATTTCAATTAGTATTCCAATGTAGAATGTAAAATTCAATTTTCCTACTTGAATAAACAAACTACAAAATTGTATTTTATTATTTCAAAATAATGAACTGTTCTCTGCAGGAAAATATGAATTTAATGAAACTCAATTAATTATATTTTGATATGTATATTTATAAACTAAAATAATCATATATGAATTATTGAAAACAGGTAAATCAGTGGCTGTAACTTTTTTTCATTAAACTCATTTAATAATTTTTTGCATTTCACCTTTGCTCCGATGTAAGAGTTATAAAAAGTTACTCAATTTATCTTCTTAAGTGAGCAATATAAAAATCTGCATTTAAATTACGTTTTTGTTAAACCAAGCGAATTTGAATTCTTATCTTTCAGATAAAATGTCAGTAAAGCCAGTAAAGTAAAAAATAAAATTCGTCAGAACGGGATAATTATTAAAGAATAAAACAAAAACCTGCAAATATATTTAAGTGTGTCAATCAATCAAAATAAAATTTTAAAAACCGAAATATTTACTCTACAAGTTCGTGATATTTTCGTTTATTTATTTTGAAGTAAATGGAACACATTTTATATATTTTTCTGTCGTTTGAAATGACAGTTGCTTATTTCACATCACTTGAAAGGAAACTGAAATGTCAACTGATGTTAAAAGAAAATAATGAACAATATTTAGACGTGATATTATTAAAAATAGCACTCTGTAATAACATCAATACACAAAATTGTTAGATGTTTATCTAACTGGCATATGTCACAAGACAAGATTGAAAATGAATATATACTGTAATTGTGGTACACAATATATCTTTTTCCTTTTAAACGATATTCATTTAATCAGATTTATTGGTTGTTTCAATATTATCCTATATTTATTGTAGGTATTTAACAATTGTGTGTTAATAATTTTATAGTTTCGATATAAAAATGATGTTTTACTAGCTTGCAAAAACCAAAAGCAATTTATTTTCGGTTGACATTTAGAGTGTAAAATAATAGTACAGGTAAATATGTTTTTTTCCGTGATAAAATATGGATCATGCGCAGTAAACTCACCATTATTCGTGGGCGGTATAATGCTGCGTCTGAAAACGAAATAAAAATCATATAACAAGCGAAAAATAACAAGCGAATATTAAAAGGGCATTGTCCGTTTTAAGCAATGTTCTTTGTTATGCAACCAAGCAAAGAAGGCTATGCAATTTTTATTGTTGTTTTATGCGTCTACTTCGTTGTGCTGGAACTAACATTACATGTAATAAAATAGATTATTTTATACAAAGTTCTAACATTTTGGCAATTATTTTCAAGCATACAAGTATGTTTTAAAATATTAATCGTAAGTTATGAAATTGTTTCTCTATTATTATTTGCAACATTGAATTATATGTATTTTTAATTGACTTTGTTGTTTTTTTTTATATAATCAGAATATTTTCAATGTTCTCTCTCATTAAAATAATACGCATAAATGCATATTACAAAATGGAGAGAGCAAAAAATTAATTGCAACTCCGAAGCAAAACTTCAAACATGAGAGAAAACAAAACAAAAAACCAGTATATGTAAAAATCAAAGCGTACAAATTGGGCAAACATTTAAATCATACCCCCAAAAAAACTACGACTCGACATGTCTGGTTATTGCAGACATGCCGAAAACCACGTTCACGTTGGTTGTAACCATTATTCAAGTTTTGTGTTGTAATCTGTTTAAGCCTTCCAGTAAAAAATACAAACCAATTTCACCGAATCTCTGAAGCAATTTATTCTCCTATCAATACTGCGTTTACAAATTGAATTACTATAGTAAATATTAACATAGATCTTTGTATACGGTGGGCAAACTGTCATTAGTCCGAAATCATATTTCACATAAACGTGTACGTGATGGATTTATGACGAATATATCTACCGCGTGTGTGCGTGTGTGTGTACGATGCTTGGTTCCATATTGATTTATTATCAGATAAACAGTGGCAGAATTATTAACAGATTGCTGGAGTGTGTAACTTTATGACAAATAGTGATTATGTACACTGGAGTGTGTTGCTCTTTTGCATTTATTATGGATGGTTGTTTATCAACGAACAGCAATAATTTATGATTACTGCGGTAGTAAGTGGAAAGTAATGAATTTATTACAGTTTGCAATTTATTGAGATTTAAAAAAGCCAACTGTATATTGTCCGTCAAATTATTTTTACAGTTATTTTAAAATATGTGTTTTACTAAGTTACAGCTTTAAAAATAAAACATAGATTATATATTTGTTCATATCAAAAATGCGTTATTTTAATTCCTCATAAATGCAAACGCACTTAGTAAACATACATATGTAGGTATTAACCATCAATTGTATATCCGTTAAACAATTCTAGTATTACATAATATTAATTGTTTAATAGATAATTAATTACAAACATTGTATATTGGTATAAACATAATAATCTATACAATTATGGTATACATTTCGTATGTTCGTTGATTAGAAATGTGGAATAATCGGTAGTCCTTGAATTAAATTCGTGCTGTATCCAAGATCAGCAGGGTCGGGGGTAGGGGAAAGATGTGATCAAAACATTAACCCTCATCAACACTGATTGCTGATTAAGCTCATTGAACCACGGGTTAAACAAAAATTTAAACAAGATGTTTTGCTATCTGATATCCTTATTGTTTGCCTATAGCAATTACATTTCAATTACTAAATTTAATTAAATGAAATGTTATTTTACATTTATGATGGTGTACATTTCTTTTAATAGATTATTTAATGGCAAACTTCAATTTTATGTGGATATTATTTTTATTACTATTTTTATTGCTCATATTTTCTTTAAAATTAAATAATCATAGGTATACGCTATTTAAAACATCAAATTACTAATACAATAATTGTAAATATTGCAATATAAATCACAATTACGTTGACTACAAAATACTATTGAGTGTTATAAACAATATAAATTATGTTGGTAATATCATTTTAAAAATGTTAACCTGTTTCATAAACTATCATTAATCTGGGTTAAGTTTTTATTTTACATGTCAACCTGTTGTAATCTAGGGAATAAATTATTCATTAATTATTTCACAGGTCTTAAAACTAAAATACTTTTTACAAACGAAACTTGCTTCTTGATCAGTAAGCATGGGAGACGATAATAATGAAAGATTAGAGCAGATATTAGATTTCTCTACAAGAAATATTGTATCGGTGCTTGTTAATTGGATTCGTAAAGGGAAGATTTATCGAGGATGGTTGAATGGACATTACTGGATAACTTTGAATGATGTACTGTGCTTGTTTTGATTAAATTTTTATTGACCAGACTGAAACCCAGCTTCATCATGAGTTGCTGCTAGAAACGTAATAGAAATTTCTGGAGTTCTATGAAATTTGATTTACTTGTGCTGGCTAGAGATACACAGTCTAAGTATAGCCATAGAAATATCAGAGTTCATATGACTATATATATTTTTACTTCCCTATTTGGAATATGCATTAGTGAAATTAAAAAATAGTAAAATATGCGGTACATTACGCGAGGATGAATGATAAATCCGTATGAAAATAAGAAAGAAAAGAAAACAAATGCCTGCGAGTAAGATTAAGGACGAAGTAAGGAGACATGCAACAACTCCCGCGAGATAATAAGGAATGCATGAGAAAAGGAATAAATCTGAATAAAACGAAAGAAATATGTCAGGAAAAAAAGAATGGAACACGATTTTTAATATTTAAATAAATGTATTTCAACATGCACGGGTTCACTGTTTTATCCATTCCCTTGTATTTTATTAGTCTATATTTTCATATTTAATATAGGTATTGGAAGATATTAATAACATACTTATTCGCAATAAGAATACACTTAATAGTGTTTAGTATTTATGAATTTTGTTTGATTTTTGGGTCGATAAAATATATAAAAACGTTAGACATATATACATACATAAAAATACTTCGGCATTTTGCCAGAATATATTTTTTCCAGTCATAAAAAGTTAAAATATATTTGAAAACAAAACAAGATTATATTTCTTTACTGGAAATTCATAAATGTCAAATAATTTTCTCTTTGTATTCATATAACATTTGCTTGAATAATACATATCTTTTTTCACCAATAACAAACAATGCTTATATTATATATTTTTAACCAAAATAAAATTTCATTATTCGTGTTAAATAAAATGTTTTCTAATATTCAGTACGCATTTCTGTTGTCTCCATTAGCGATTATTAAACCGTGAAAAAATAAACATTTTGTTTGAAAATGAAATGGAGTTATAATTTTTGAATGAAAATTCTGTTTCAATGCACAATAAATGAATTATTCCGTATTAGGTGTGTTTTACAAAAGCTTTGACATTATTTTTTTTATGAAAAGAGAAAATAAAATTAACTCAATAGTATAAAAAAACTGATGTGATACTGTTTATATTGGAGAGAGAAGTTTGTTTATTTTATTTAAACATATTATCATGATAAACGCTTGTAAATTGTTCCGGAAAGATATAGAAACACGCTTGTTCCTGTGTTATTGTGACACATATAATGTTAAAGATGTTTTGGCTAGATGTTGTTTATTGTCGAGCTAGACTACGAGAATCTTTGTGTGCTGAAGAAGCAGAGGAAATTTACATAGTCTGATACAAATTTCAGTAATATATGATAATATTTCACCAACGCAACAGTGAAATTTCAATGTACTTAGCATAATGTGACAGCTTTAAATGTGCCGTGTGGACGTTCCGTAAAATATTAACGTGAAATATCATAATACATTTTTCACATATCTTTAATATTCCTCTATATATTTTAAAATAACGAACGTCAAAATTTATATATTTTGTTTTATTTTTTCATACACTGATATAAAACTGATTTGTTTACTAAAACAAAATATTCTAGAACGAATAACGCGACAAGATAAAGTGAGTGACAAGTGTTGTACACATAATCATTTGTTCGCCTATTACAAAATCATCATCATAAATAAGAAGAAGAAGAAAATGTAAGTGTGAACTGACACAATGGTCCAGTGGCATGCAAGTCTTCAGAACAAAACAATGTTTCGCGTGATCAGTTCGCGTTCTCAACCAACCGCTTCAAAATACAATAGAGAAACTGCATGAGGTTTATCTTGAAGTACAATTATATTTGATCGTCAAAAACAACCTAGAAAAATATTGTTATTCTGCTAACGTTGATGTGTATTTATGACTAGACTGTTGGACCCTGTATTATTCTGAAATAAACGTGTATTAAGATATTAACTGAAGAGTTTTTTTTAAAGCTAGCAGTATATAAAGTATATGAAAATTCATGTACAAGTATTTATATGCTGATAGGATGTTGAAGTAAATAAATCGTAAAAGCATAGTGTAATATTTATTTATTTCCTCGCAAAGAGTAAACAGTAGTGTAGAAAGTTTTGTTATAAAAACAGAGTGCAACGGCCGAAGGAAATCGATCAGAACATATGAGGTTTTATTTGAAACGACAATGGATTAGTTTTTCCCATTGCAATTGTAAATAATTTATTAGCTCAACTTTGAGAAAAATGGTCGTTTTTACAACGGTAATAGCCGAAATTTGTATAAACTGCTATTTTTTACTCTAACTCAAAGCGTTATAATATGTAATAAATTTAAAATATGGTCGCAGTATTTTTTAATGATTAATATATAATTTAAATAATGTTGGGAATTTCTCGAGGGCTCAAATATGTGTTATAAATATGAATAATAACTACAGTTTCTATATTTTATGTACTGTTGTGAATTTCAATTAACTACCTTTGTAGAAAAATATACACCTCATTTATTTTTCCTAGTGCAAAATCTTGGCAAATTCATTGCGTTCGTGGCTGACATAAGATTCCTTTTTTGTTTTTGTTTTTTCAAATGAGTATAGGCAGGCATAAAAAGGACACGTCGAAGGGCAGACCAGTAATAGAAGTGTTTCTTTATATTGCTGTTGGCTTCCACTGAAGCAAGTAGTATAAAAAAATTCTATTTCTATTTGGAAAAAAGCTGTCTATGCAAACAGCAATATTATATTTCTCTACTGTTAAAGTTTATTTTTGTCATTCGTACTAATTGTAAAAGTTCAATTAATAAAAATAATTTTAAAAACAAAGCTTCTATGTAATTTTTATTTTAAAATTTCTCAGTATTTTTATAATCCGACTTAAAACTTCGTTCATATGAACTCAATTAAAAGATTTGTTTTTTACTTTTTTCATTATCTTTGTCCTCGCTAAGCTAATGAATTCATTGAGCTTCATTGAAGTGTGAACAATTTCCGTCAGGAAATAGATATGTCACATTGTATGACATTTGTCTAAAGTTAATATTTGAATAGTTGATGATATAGTAAAACTTTTCCAGGTGAAAAGTTCATATAATACAAGTTAAAATTGTCATTTATTTGTGTTAAAATGTCTATGCGGTCTTGCAGAATAATCGCTATGTAATATTCACTAAAACAGTGTTTTTCTTTTGATATAATTCAGTGTCTCTGCACTAATTAGACGTTTGCATGTGGTTTTGTAAATTAGGCACATTAGCTGGGAATGTTCTCAAATGTTTGAACAATGTGTTTTAGCAAATATCAAAGTAACATATTAATGTCAGCTACTCATCACAACACGTGTCAGATACAATGTATGAAATATTAACTACCTTACAAATTAACTGAATATATCTTACCAAAAATTAAACCCATCAATGTACACTCTCGCAACTTTAAATTTAAAATAAAGTACATACATGAAACACTCACTTTTGGAAAAATAGAAATTAATTTTTGGGCCCTTCTTGTTTCATTAATAACATTTACTAATTAAAATTTACTCTCGTCATTGTACATAGTATCTGAGAATTATATGAAAACAAAAATTTCGTGAAAATTCTAACAAAAAAATATCAGCTATCTAGCTAACGATGTAAAATTTAATTGGTAGCAATAAGAACCTTTTTAATGAATCTACACAAAAAACTAAACGAGTGTAATTCTGTAGATCAGTTCAAATTTTAGCTTCCGTAGAGAAATGTTTTATATCCGGAGTTCTTACAATTTCTTCTGTCACTATTCCGGATCAAATAATAAAATCTACTACCGAAGTCATTAAATACTTTTTAGAAAGATCATTTCAGAATATGATCAAATCAAATTATATCGTTATGTTTAAAACTGATTGATTTATATTTGAACTGGAAAAGTCATTGAAAATTATATTGAACAAAAATTTAATCTATTAACCATTTAAAAAATCCATAATTTAAAATAAATGATACAAATACAATAAACATTTTTGCAGCGTCGGTTTAGAATAAAACTAAATATTATTGCGTTGCAGTTGAGATTTTCCTAGGTGTCATTTCTAGAAATCCATTTGAAATGTGTGTAAATATTAGTGTACCTGATGCAGTATTATATTTAATATAATTTCCCAGTGACCGATTGACATTAATCCGTGTATGAAGTAACAGTTGATAACATAGATATTGGACATGGGATTTGAATGTTGGTAGTGGTTAGTGGTAAGGCTGGATATGGTAGTGAAGCTCAGGTGCGAAGACTTAAGCACGTAGTGGACCGTATAATCTGTGGGATTCCAGGATCAATAAACAACACCACGATACTTCCATACTCGCACGTTTACACAGGTATATTCACACCAGTACACACAGGCATATGTATGCAAAGAGAACAGACCAGACATATGTATATGTGTATGTATGCTAACCGCGTATTTCATTGCAATCCGTAATGGACAGAAATCTGGCAACCAATGTGTTAATGTGATCATACGGTTCATTAATTATTTATGTGAATTCAGTGATTGGAAAGATTGTTGCGATCGGAATTTGCTCGGATGGATGGATTTTGCTGGTGTTTCTTCAAACTTGAACGTTATATAATAAATTACTGGCCGGGAAATATTTGTCGCATTTTTTAAAATGAAACGACAATTCTTGGAGGACTGGGACTATATATTATATAGAAGAGCATTTTCTATAATCCAGTCCTGTAGAAAGCAATATTAATTAGGTAGCTTAGCAAATATTAAACCGAAATATTTCTCTTATAAGTTTATATTGCGTAACGAATTTCGCACAAATGACAATTGTACATTACTGTTTGGAAATGTTAAATAGCTTTGTCCGTCCATTTAGAATATCCATTCGTACTGGGATTTAGACGGAAGGGGGAACAAGAGAAACTGGTAGTACAAGTGAGTAACACAATGTTGTTAATAAAATAAAGCACTTCGGAATATAATGTACAGAGGCTATGCGAGTAAAGCATTTACCGGAAAATGGAGAAATGACGCAGGGAAACTTGCTTGTCAAGTAACGAAAATTTATCGCCTTAATTTTCAGCATTTCATTTTCCACAATATTTGGATGTTTCCGCTTGCGTTTACCGGTTCCCTGTGTGCTCTAACCACTCCGGTAATTTAAAAATTCATATTAACCAACGCGGGACCTTTTTTTCATTTAAGTTTATTAAAATTTAAAGTATAACTATATTGTTTAAACTTTGAAATTTCTTCAAATACATTCCATTATTGAACTATATAAAGAGTTTTTATTATTATGCGAAATTTGTGTAATCAGATGTCTAAAAAGTTTATTTATTCTCCACAGAGTTCTGGTTTTTTAATGCAAACAAACTGCTGTTCGTTAATTACCCTATTTTAAACGTTTTTTGTTTGCAAAATACCGCTTCCGGCTTTAAACTGTAGTATCAGGAACCGCATTTTTATCAACTGAAACCCTTTAAAGCTGCTTAAGACAATCTGAGGCATTACATGTTAAATAGCAGGCACATTTTAAATAAGAGAAGGGTTGAAATGGAGGCTATTTCAAGACAACAAAGTAATTTCAAGGTAGCACAAAAGAAATTCCGTGGGGGATAAATAAGGTCAGCAGTGTATTACGTCGTTGTACAGTTCATTAGCAAGGTTTAGTCTTTTGATTAAAACGAACCGCAAATCTTTTTGCAAATATTTGATGCGTAGGTTTCAGGACAGGTTGTATGTTTTGTGTGACATTTCGTACATATATCTTCTTTTTCGTAACACGCCAACAGGGATTCTGTTGTGTTTTTGTTCACATGTCGTTGGCGAAACAGGAAGGAAGATGTTTGATTACAATGAATCCACGATCACGTAACAATGTATTAATTTTAACACTGTAATATATCATATTGTTTCATGTGACTCGTCAACTGTACATGTCTACCAACTTAATGTGAATATAATGTTCTTCTGTTTGAGATATGTTTTTAATATACTATGTTCATATGTTTAAGCACTAGATCCCAATAACATAAATAAAAACAATTGACAATTGTCATTTTATATTTTCCAATACACTAGATATAATAATTCATGAAGACATTGGTTATTATATTTGCTTTGTTAACGATTATTATCGAAAATGGTAAGAAATATAAGGTATTTATTCATGTTATAAGTGTATGTATATCTATCTATTCATTCCTTAGGTGGTTTAAATTCAGAAATAAGTATAAAATGTTACAAATGCGATTTATGTGATGTCGTGACACAACATACTCCTAAAATAGATTGTAAAGGCGGCTGTGCAGTGTTAATGGAGCACAGAAGTAAATATAAAATAAACAAGAATATTGTTCACAATATATAATATTGTATTTGTTTCAGTTGGAATTGGAACTATTACAAATCGAACTTGTATCGAGAGATATGCATGCTATGAGATGAACCAATTAACTATGCAAGAATGTTTGATGTGTGAATATAACTACTGTAATTACGCACAAATACTGAAAAGTCAATGTTATATATTAACAGTATTAAATATAATTGCATTACTTATGTTATAAAGCATGTTTGTATTAAATGACCTGATATTATTTTCAACTAATTAGAGCAGGACGAGAAAGGTACGAATTTACAAAAAAGAAGGACCGTAATTATATCAGTTTTTTGACTTACAAAAAAGACTGCCCTTTCTGGTTTTCATTTCGCGCAGGAATAAATACCAAATTTATTACGTTTTTTTTTTCCTTGAGTTGACACCCTGCGGCTTTCTTTACAGTGACACCAAAAAATGCTGTCACTAGTACGATTCGTTATATTTGAGAGTGCTGTGACATTTTATCTGTTGGAGAAAAATTCGACTGTCTGAACTTAAAAAATATGCATGTTCTTATCAAACAGTCTTGTAAATGTAACGAGGTACTGTCCGTGAATACAAAAATCAACTGTGAGTGAATCAAGTCAACTGAAAAATAATAACGTTGCTAAATACAACAGTGAGGACTGTGTTGCGAGAGAATCGTTAACGAAAAGGCTTGTTGGCATTATCAATCAAATATAGGGGGATTCATATCTTGACTCGATTTGATTTTCTGCTTTAAACTGTAAAGTATTGATCGTGTTCTGATGATGTTTAATCAATAATTTGTATTGTTAAGCGCTTCTAAAGCGTTTCTACAATTTAAATGTGATTTACACTTAATATCATGTTTTATGTTAATAAACTAAATAAACTGGTATATAATTTAACTCAAAGTATCCACTGTGACATGTTGCTATTGTAACGCATAAAGATTAAATATTAAGTTTCCTGCATTCACATTAGTAACTAACCAGATTGTACCTATCAGTAACAACAACAATGACATGCAACACATTAGGTAAATTCGCATTACATTCAACGTAACACAACATTGGTACTACGGTCTATAAATACAAACGCAAACACATTCATTGGTACATGCACGTACAGGTAGAGACACTGTACAACTTGACAATGACAATGGCAATGAATAGCTGAGTAGTAATTAACAACATACGTTAATACATGTATACACATCCTCACAAAGCTGTTAATAGCAATATGTCCTTTCGATATGCAACGAGAACACTATATACCCACGGGGCGTGGTGGGGGGATAAAGTTCTGACCAATCACAAAGCAAGAGAAATTGCAAAACTTTATGTAACATTTGGAATTATGAGCACGTTGCATTTCGTAGAGCCGAAGATAAAACAAAAGAAGGCGATGAATTTTAAACGTAAGAGACGCCATATTTCCTGATCTGTCAGATGAGAACAAATTGCGAAAATTAAGATGAATGAAACGTTTTTATAGAGAAAAGTTCTAGAAGTAGAAATTAGTTTAAGAGAAAATTAAACAAAATTTTTTATCAGTTAATTAACATCAATGTGGTTTGAGTTTCAACATTTCACTGCAAATTACAAAGAATTAAATTAGCATATCAGAAAGTTCTTTGCTTAAAAACTTTAAATCTACATTTTATTCGTTCTTTTCAATAATCAGTAAGTGAACAATGTGCCCCCAAGTGGAAATACTCTACAGGCCGCCACTGACTAAGTGCAGACTTTAGATGTTGGCACTTGGCACGTTGTTGCACATTAAATAAACGCATTTAAAGAGCTTAGCACGAATTACACTGGAATTCACTTAAGCTTAATTATTTGGCACACGAAATTAATTGTCAAAATTAATTTCTAATTCAATTAAATCAATAAAATTCAGAACGTACTTTAAAGTCTTTAAATCTTTCTGATTGGTTTAGAAAGCTTTTAATGTTAAGCTAAAAATTAACTGAATAAAACAATTCGTGTTTCATATCATTTACTGAAAATATATTCTGCGTGTTCATATTATTAATTCTGCTTAGGTTCATATATTTAAAATTGTATTATTTGATGTAATTTTTGTAAAAAGTTGCAAAGATGCAATTGAAGAGACATTCTTAGCGAAAAGTTAACACGACATTTGACCGCAATTTCGCTCTCTGGACACAGATTCCAGAGCGAAATTCCGGCGACCATTATTGGAAAAGAAAACAAATAAGTTTTTTTTTCAAGCAATGTGGCCGCGCTGTTAAAGTTCGGTACACTTTTGTCTTGTGCAAATAACGGGAGAAATTCCATACAATGTCAACAAAAAAAGGGGTTCTAGAAAGTGTAGGTGCCTCTAAAATAACAATATCAAAGTTTCATGACAATATTTGCGAGAAACGAAAGCGTCAAATTTATTGATTGCTTTTTAAAACCTAACACTCTGGAAAAAGTATTAATGATCAACAATATGAAAGAGTATTGAAAATGAATGTGTTAATTAAAATCAGATATTGTTGAACGCAATGCTAGTGCATAAAGTATCTATGTTAATTATTCATGTAGAATACTGGTGAATCTAGCAGAATATCGTGTGATGTCTGGTTAGCGTTGTAAAATTTTCATGACATATTTGACCACGAGGTAAGCCAGTGTACGTTCATTTTATTTCAGCAGCAACTGTGGTTCTGCTAGAATCAAACTGTTTATTTTATACTGCAGTACCGTAGGATTTTATGTATCTGTGTAATGTTGTTTTAGTACTGAAACTTTAGTACAATGTAAACCCGGAATTTCAGTAAAAATTTTAATTGCGCACAGCCTGTATTTCGGAATCTATTTATGCATTTCTAATGTATCATACTGTATGTATGTTGTGTTCTATAGCTGAATAATATATTCTTTCTGCAACACAGAACAGGACGTGTTGTATCTTGTTTGATATTGTATAAACATACAATATATTAGCATAGAACGGTATTATTGTCACAGTATTTCTTCTGGTAACTTACAATAGGCGTGATAATATAAGTCACAAGAACTTGGAATGCTATAGATGTACTAGTTCAAGCAAAAACCTAGTAATTTTACTTTAAAATATACTATTTACATTATATCATTTTGCTACATAGTTTAACTACCAGTTATATTTTATACCCACCAGTAATGCTAAATAATAGCTACAATATCCAGAATGATACAATATAATTTTTGCTCCATATAATTTCTAGTTTTTTTCCATATTACCATTATTATTCTGCCCGCAATACATAAAGCAAATACCGGGTAATGAATTTCAACCGCACTGTATATATAGTTATTAATCTTGCGAATCACGGCCAACTTTAATTACCACTAAAACACTAATATACATTTTCGTTAAATGTCAGGGAATTAGACTTGTGGTATATGTACCGCATGTTTGTACCTGTCTAATACTACTGCTACTAGGTAGTTGCTAATCTCACACAAGTAAATGTTGTCAACGGAAAATGAATGCTGATTAATCGGCGTTCATTAATCATTATTATTTTATGTTGTTCCAGAGATAAATGAGCGAGTGTTGAGCCGAGGTTGCTGGGACCTGTGATTCCTACTAATGGTCCTTCGCGTACAAGGTATGTACATACCTTCACACCACTGCCCTCATATCTCTATTATGCATGAAACCGCATGATTATTATTGCCAGGTTACCATGGTAACGTCGATAATTCTCAACGTAAATTATCTGTGTGTTTGTATGACCCATATACATACATACATACGTAGGAGTGCATGTGAGTATGAGGGTGTTTATGCCATGTTTTCTTGAGAACATAATTGCACGTGTATTTACTAGAATAAGTGCATTTAAAATTACATACATGTAGGATAGAATTTATTTATATGATAAAAGGTCATATAACATATTAATATGTAAACTTTTCTTTTAACTATTCCACTTTTTACTTTCTTATACATGGTATTAAAGAAAGTATTCTTATTTGTGACTATTGTGATTCACTAGTCGTACTCATTTAGTATTCAAATGAATTGATTCAATATTTCGGTGTACATTATTCAAAACTAATTACCAATTCTCAACCAAAAACAACAGAAATAATAATTAATCACCAAGTTAAATGTTTCACCGGGAAAGACGTAACAATAAACATCTACAAATACAACGCGAGCGTCTGAGCCGATAATTAACTTTCGCACTCGAATACAAGTTGTGAAATCACAGTGGTGTCCGATTCCTTGACGAAACTTTTCGTAAGCAATTTGCCAGTTGCCAAAGAGAATGACTGGCCATAAGCTAACTGCAAGCCAACAATAGTTTTACTCTCAGACTTTGGTAACTTTTTCAATATAAACCGCGCTCTATACTGGTGGTTAACCAATAAGAAAAAGAAACGCACATTAAAAAGCACTAAGCGATCTCGATTCCAGAGAGAAACTGAAACAAGTTTGTACGTTCGTAGTTGATGACAGTGTTGCCAACCCACACGCATTTCAAAGTCATCTAGTACACTGTTGTGCGATGTATGCAATTGTAGGGTAGTTTAGTTGATTGCAGAGTGGTGTTGGGTAATTGTATAGAGTGTTGTTGTTGCGATGTAGTTTGTCTTTACAGTTTACTTGGGAAATTGGTACATGCCAAATATCTAGGTAGCTATCTAAGCTCAATTTACTCTTCCCTTAAATGATATTATTCAATGTAGGAGAATTTATGTGTTTATCTCTTTGCTGATACATTTATCGTTGCACTAGATGTTTTCTAACTAAAATTGAATTCAATGAAACATAAAAACATTTTGCCTTTTTCTGAAGGAATCAAGAATAAATTTATTTGAGCAATGTCTTTCAGTGTGGTGTATGGAAGGCAATATTCGCAGGGTTTTTTAAATGATGTTGGGTCACGTGCCAGCAGTAAATTATTTCGTGGTTCAAGTAATTCACATTTATCAGCTACGCAATAATTTACATTTCATAAAATATTTTTTTTTACCCCAAGAATATAAAGTATGTATAGAGATACAGAACAATATAATCTTTTTTAAACTTTCTTTTCATTACTCAATTTTATATATACTTGAGTAAGATTTAAACTACTTTAGTGCAGGAAGCTTTTGTTATTCACAACATATTTTACAGGTGTTGAAATAGTTTTAAATAGTACTTCGAACAATGACTGTTTGACTTACTAGAATTTTTCTGTTTTCAATTTATCGTCTGCAGTGGAAGTCACATTACAAATGCAAGGGGCACTTACCGGGAGAAAATTCAATCTCTATAAATTATTCAGAAATAGTTCGATTCACTTTTGAACGGTGCATATATTTTCCAATCAGAAGAATCTGGTGTAGTTACCACTCACGACTTTACTATACACATGTATATCAAAAGCCAATTATAGTGTAGTGAAACGCATGATATTTCAAAAGAGTATTTCATTTCATATATCCATCCATCTAGACACACAAACATTATTGAGATAATAATAAAAACGTATGTAGGAGACCTCAAAACATGTTATTTTGCATTCAACTATATACATATAAGAATGTAAAAATAGCTTACTGAATTGAATATATCTTTGATTTCATAGACACATGTGAATGATCTTCAGTAAACTGTAGCAACACATGTAAATGTGTCGGTAGAGAGATTTTTGTTTTATTAATTGTCCAAGAGCTAATTCCGCAGTCTGACACACAAACAAGGCAGTGTTTTAGTGGTGTGAAATAATTTATATGTTACATTAACAATTTGCATCCCGGGGAACAAATCTTTTTTCCTTTTTTGTAGGCCGTCGGGAAACTCGGGCCATTAATATTTGTTCGCAGACTTGCAACTTGCACATCGAACTTTGTTCTGGGCTTCTGTAAAATTTATGTGACTAAATTTACTACTGAATCGTTGCATACGAACTCAGCGTAGCAACAGCATGGATATATTCGTCGGTACGGGATCATGATTGAAAACTGTTAGTACTAGTGTATGTTTAGTAGCTAATTCAAAAGTTATTTACCAGTGTTTGGGCATTTGCATGTCATCATGTCTGAAACTTTGGAGATAATGAAACTTGCTAACATTGTTGCGTTTTAAAGCTTGTCTGATAATTGGATAAATGCAGAACGTGTATATAAGCTTGCTCATGATTTATGGTTCATTAAAACTGATTAAGAAAATCTGTAAGATGCGCCTAAATTACAATGCTTTTTACTTGAACGTTGCAAAGCAGACAGACGAACGTATGTACAGATACATTGTACAGCTGTACCGGGTTTTAGTACGTTCATGTAGTACTAGGATAGACAGTTAGTACCCTGCTGTACCGTTGACCTGCCAGGGGCATCCGTTTCGGAGCTCTAGACACTAGTATCGGGAAATGACAAGACATTCTGTTACCCTAGGGAGAATTGAAAACTTCCAGGAGAAACGTAATTGCTCGTATAAATACGTACGTACAGACGTGCAGTGAGTATTTTGCCGCTGATTTTACAGCGGTAAGTAAATGGTACTGGTTTCCACTTGATTAAATGCATTTTTAACGGTGTGCTAACTATTCCGTTAACTTCTTCTAAACGAAGCACGGTAAAAAGTTTATAGATTTACACTGAATTCCCTACTGGCATCACTTGAACGTAGAACAATAGACAGTAAATATTTTTTATCGCTCAATAGTTTTGTAATAAAATATATTGTGACTAAAACTATTCACAATTTTACAACTTTCATAATACATTGCAACAATTCCATAGTAAAAAACTGTAGTTTTTAAAAACTGTGTCTCTTGAATATTAAAATGGCATTATTCATAATGAAAAACATTCTTACAACATAATATTAGTCACTGAAACTCATAACGAAACTTTTGGACCCAAGTCGTGTGTTTCAAAAGAGCAACAAAACGACACCACGAAAACCGGCGGCAATGTAAGGTTGCTGAAAAAGCACAGGTCTAGAACACTGTAAATTCCCCAAAGTACAGGGGAAAAAATTCCCCAGATGGAAAATGGTCTACCTGGGGTTGTGTTACAATATTGCCAGGGTTGTCCCTAAGTTCAACTAAACTGAAGCGGGCAATTGCTACGTGGCCAAGCAACCCTTCCCAGAGAGAGAGACCATCGGAGTTTATGACCTACAAGGTGTTGGCGAGCGTCTGGGTATCAATGTATGAAGTTGTGCTTTGCCGATAGTTTAATACAGTATCCAGTCTCGCTCTCCTACTAATAGAGTCGAGGTTTAATGAGACTGCGCTGGAGTAAATTCATTAGATTCACGGTTATACCTCGAGCAGAGTATATAAGCTAGATTCTGTATTTAGCTACTCATGTATACGTGGGCTAGTGTTACAATATTGCAGCTAATGGAACAGTACAATATTGGCTGCTTATAAAAATAACCTTGTTGGCTTTTCTGGTTATTGCTAGTAGCAAAATAGTATATAGCAAACGACGGTATGTTAAATAACAGAAGAAATTTTCAAGTATTTAAAATAACATGTATTCATTTTAGTAAATATTAAAACAGTAGACATTTAATATTTCTACAGTATTTCGTTGTTACTGCATTACGCCTTGAAACTTTATTTGCGGTTAACTATACAATCTATGAATGTTTCAAGAATTCTTTCTACTAAACTTACTCGAATGCAAGCTTAGATGTGCATACATATATCTGGATGAATATTTGATAAAGTACTTGGCATGGCGTATTTTTTCGGGTCATTAAAACAATAATAGTAGTCCTTATGTGCAATAAAAGTGCTATATGGTACGTGGGCTAGTGGCGGCGAGTTAAACCTTGTGTGTAAAGCTGAAGGTAGTGGTTAAAGGAAGTTCACTGTAAGAGCCACGACACATGCATTTTGTATTTTCAATTCCCATATTCTCAACTAGAACCTTCCGGCCATGTAATTTTCAGTACAGCCAGAGTATAGTGTATGTACCTCATCACTTAGAGGCGGCAAAATCATAAAACGTAATGTACATTGTCAAAAGAAATAATATGCTTGTCTTACTAAGTAGCGTTGCATATTTTGTATTATATTCATCATATGAAATACTGGTTTATATTTAAAGTGTACGTGTGTGTATATGTTGCAGAGTGAAGAGTAGGTTTCTTGTAACTCGGTGTCGAGGTCATGCTACGTGGGGCAGAGTGGCCGGAGTGCTGCTGACGCTGAGGTATGGGCTGGCTGCTATCGGCTGCGGTTATGCTGCCACTCATCGTTCTCACAGGTGAGCACCAATTGCCCGGTATAATCTTCCGAGTCAGGCATCGCCAACATGTCAATCATAACATCACTCTATCCTATTCGAATAATTCATTCACGCATTATTTCTAACTTACTTGTTGGCGATCCCTCTCCTGCTATTAATAATTAATCGTCAATATCATTTGTCAATGCTTCATATCTATGTGTAATTTTTTTCTGTTGAAAAGCTAGAGCTGTTGTTATTGTGAATAGTTACAGAATCGTACCTACTGCAGGTTAGTCAAAATTTGATGATATTTGATCATTGACACCAACGACAAAAACAAAACAAATTGAACAGTTCACCAAATTTCACAGTTTTAATCTGTATTTGACTATCAGTGATGGAAATTTCAATGAAACCTTGTTTCATATTTCATAAATATTGTCAAATCTAGTTTATTTGGTAGAGAATTATTAAATTCACACATTGACAATTATAATTAATCTCAACTATTTTAATGAATTTTTCATTAAGAAAACTAGTAGTTCAATAATTAATCAGTGTAATGGAAAGATATTTAATTAGGTGATATATTGGAATACACCGTTATTAGAGTATAGTTTAGACAATAAATAAATGTAAATATACCGTTAGCAGATATACACATATTGTATAAAGCTCTGTACATTGCCCTGTATACCAGTGCTTAAAGCTTACAAGTAACTTATTAATTCATACCTGGTTCACTTTACCCAGTTGATATAACAACAAACCATGTAGCCGGATGTTGGGCTAATATACCAGTATGCACATGTATATACGTACATATAAGCTATTAACATTATATACCACATATCGTATGTGTATGTGAGTGCTATATTGTACATGTGTGTACGTGTGTGTTACAGTAACCGGGTTTCCGTCACCTCAGGGTAGCGTACACGGGCAACCACAGGTCGGTTCGCCAAGTACTCCAGGTCCGGGAGGTAGCGGCCGGGTCGGTGGTGTCGGTGGTATACGCCGGAACCGAGCCGGATGGCGAGAATGGCGACGTGCCGACCCGACGCTCATTAACAGCCTCTGGAAGAGTAAGATGGGACACGGCATACGCAAGCAATTAGGTACGTATATGAACATCATCGTACAATATATTCAACAATAACTACACCCAGTCATGACATCTTATTATCATTGCCATCAGTTTATTAACTGTTACGGGTGATATGATATTAGGTTCAAGCAGGGTTAAATTTGTACCAATCTACGCTAAAGTATTGTAATTGTGTAACGTACATTAAAACCTCGGAATAATTTCAACGTTTCATTGGCCATTTTAAAAGAGATTTATTAACTCTGAACTACTTGCATACATCAGCATGTATGTAATTGAGTAAAAACAGACCTCATCGACATTTAAACCTAGACGATTATATTTTGCTACAATATTTACGGATATAATAGAATTTCCAGATTTACTCCTGAAATTGTAAATAACGGCATGGAATATTTTTTTATGGTACGACTTCGTCATAAAATAACTTTTTCACAGACCATTAATTATTTCGATAAACCGTCTCGCGTCATTGTATGTGTTTGTAGGCAGATTTATAACCGAAACATAAAGATTCGGAGTGCCCGGAATATCTGTGTAAGGACCATTTGGCACACTTTATACAAGTTTCATTCCGAGCACGAAATACACACAGCACACAAATGGCCGTTTGGATGCGTTAAATCTTGATATATAATATTTTTTCCTGTAGTAATTAATGTACGTGTCTAATGAAATTCTAAAATGAATAAAAGATGTTCTTCCACTGATTTATGAGATCATTAATCATGATCTATGTTTTTAATAATGAAATCTGTTTAAATACTTATTTCATTTAGTTGATTACTCTCTTAATAGAAATATATACGAGATTGGCAATTTATAAAAAAATAACCAAGTAAAGTTAAATTTCTTTTCAGATTCCTAATATACATTTTTAGTTGTTCTTTAGAGAAAATTGCAAAATAAAATGATAAAACAATATTTTTTCCCAGACGGTATAAAATACTAGGCCGTGCCTAGCAAAACAAAGTCATAAAACTCATATGGCGAAATAAATAACACATCAAATTCCATTTCCAATAATACTTATTACATTATGTTATGTATAACATTTTCATAAAACTGAGAATCATATAAAATTTCACTCGTCTACTCATAGTATATCGATGTCGCTTACTTATTAAGATTTCATTTTCTCCCAAACTACTATACATCATATTGAAATATAATTATTCTCCCCTCATATTCACTAGAAAGATTAAAAAGTAATTTCGATACATAATGCCTCGGTGTTAGCTGAAGTTAAGGAGAGATAAAGGGACTGTATATAACCGGGCAGGTTTCCTTACTGCTATGAAATTATGTTCTGGTAATCCAATTTTCATAACCGGAATCCATTGAAATTTAATCTCATGTATACGCACTCTTGAACAAAGGGCACGCGGTACGCAATGTGACGTTGGCAAGCCTGTTTTGTCAGTTGTTCAAAATGAACAAATTTCACACGGCCTAATAATACGAACGATTTTTTTAAAATGAATAATTACAACATTTTCGTGGGTAAAAACTGATAAAATCTGGATGATTGTAATATCTGTTAAATGGAGAACCGAGTACAGAAAATATAGTTCAAAATTGGAAATATTCCAAAAGAGGTACTATGCTATGACTGACAATATTTTTATTCATTTATTCCATATATTCTTGCTATACTTTTTGTAAAATATGGTTTTGAAACAGAAGTAGTAGAGAGCATATATTACGCAGGTGTCAGAACTCAGTAAGTTATTGTCTAAAGGTTAAAAACAATATGATATTCTGTCCTGTGCAACTCTATAGTTAATTAGTAACGATTCGTTTAGCAATTAGCAAGTTTTACAAGTGCACTAGAAACATGAGCTGTTGGTATATGCATGTTACAGGGGCGAGTGTATTATGTAGATTATGCAACATACACGACTAATTCCCAACTGCTATACGTCAAGTTAACATTAACTCTAACATTTCGTTTCGAATGTAAATTACTTTTGAATTTTGCATACCTAATCAAATATCTGTCAACGCCATGTTGATTTTTCCATCGATTGATCTGTATACCGCTAACGGTATTATTTCGAAACCGACGAATTTACATATATTTATATTCAAGTAGGCTTTTTTTTTTCGTATTGAAAAGAAAATAGGAAATGGTGTCTAAATAAAAGATATTTACGAAATAAATACATATATGTATATAGGTATATTTTAGGGACGTTCGAATTTCCTTGGTATCATTGTAGGAAATTGATATTCTTATATATATTCCCGTGTTGTCTACTGGGACACATTATCGTAAAATATCCGTTATATTCAGGGGATATTCTATCAATTCTTACAGAATTCTCTGCACAATATGCACTAAATATTTATTTAATTCAGAGTACTTGTCTGATATTGTTGCTATTATCTCTTTAATACAGACACCCATGAATAAATGTTCAAGTTTCAGTTTGATGCTGTTTTATGAGAGAAGTTGATAAACTTGTGTTGTGATGCAGGTAACGCCGAGGTGTACATTATCCTGGCGCTGCTGATCGGCCTGGTGACTGTTATCATCGGTTGCTGGCTGTCGGACAACTGCTGGTCGCCGGAACCAGACCATGTAGTGACTATAGCCTGACCAAGTGTGCCGGCCGCCACCGACCTCGGCGTTACCGCAAGCCCATCACTGTCAAGCATCATACCCTCATCCGCTTGTTCTAGCAGCCAATCACAAAGCTCCAACAGTGATTGGGGACAAATGCATCCCTCTGACGTTGACTCGATGAACTTGTAATTAACGAGTCGAACTGGTGAACACATTCAATATGAATGTGGTGGAGATGTCAATATCATTGTGACAATACTACATACAAGTATACTCATACATCGTGTGTATATGTTCAAACTCTAGATAGTACTGCGTCAAGCTATTCTTCTACAATGTGTGTGTGTGTGTGTGTGTGTGTGTGTATAAAGTGTTACAAACACGTGACAGAAATTATCAACGTACTTGTGTTGTGATGTCAGTGTTATGTTCGCAGTAGAGAAACTTGGACATTATTACTGACAGAATATTAAGTGTACTAGAGATATATTGTTCCGTTGATTTTATATTTATGAAACATGTCAAATAATGTAAATGTTAGCAGAATTTTCCTCCTATTGTGTATGAATCATTGTACCTTTGCGAAAAAAGGGAATATTATATTCTGAATACTTACACCTCTGTTTAATGTCGCATATTTCTTATACTAAAAACAATATCTATCACATGAACATCAAGATTGTGATAGAAACGTCACATATATGTTATCTAGAACAACACCCTAAAAGATAACAACAAGCAAAGTTGCAGATATATCAGCACACAAAATCTTTTCAAATACAAATATCCAGAAAATAACAAAAAAACAATACTAATGTGACTATCTTCTTTGCGCGTCAAATTCACGTTAAAATGCATAATAAATACACAGAAGAATCAGGAATCGAAATGAGCAACTTGTAGATTAGTGTAATTAGTGAAATTGCAGCTATAACCACGCTAATTTTCATTTACCAAACTTGGATGTTGTGTATAAAATACACTGTTCCGTGTCACAGGATGAAAGTTTGCTGTAAACTTGATAAAGTTACAAGTTGTTTCGTTAAAGTATTGGAAACTGTCTGTCGCATGTGGCGTTGCAAAGAGAAGATTAAAAATAAAATGTCAATTATTATTCCTACGTATTTATACGCCTAAATAGTGACTGAATATGGAATAAGTATTAAGTAAGGATATGAATAACTCCACAACTATATATTTTTTAGAAATATTACCGCAAGATTGTCATCCAAATATTGTATCATCTAGTAAAGGGCATGATGTATAAATACATACATACACACATACGTACACAGGATCAAGTCATCACTGATAACAATATATCGTCGTGTATATTCATAATGGCGGCGGGTTTACTTTGTTGCAAATTATCAATATGATTATTACTTACTGTGTATGTACATTGTTTTAGTAAATATCTACTCTACTCTAGTTAGTAAGTAGTTGTTATTACTTCACACTACTACTACTACTACTACTATTTATTACCCGTAATAATGCGTGTATTTCATATGAGGAACCCCTACGTATATAGATTAGATGTTCTATTAGGAACACAATCATATCATGCTTGCCTTCATCCTTTGCTGTGCCTGTTTACCCGACTATTTAACTATGAAACTTCATAAACTAAAAACGATCTCTTAAAACAGAGCCTATTTCGCAATTAACAATTAACATTTATCTCTAGCTTCAGTACCTGTCCATTATTAAACTCTTTCATTATATTTTATATTAAAATCAAGAGCCAAAGTAAAAAGGTAATTGTTTTGAATTAATTCACCATTAATAATTACTTTCTATTCTAACTGAAATATTACGTTACTGATGTTATATTTTGAAATATACTTTTCAATTAATGGATTAATAGATTTTATTTAGAAATTTTGTTAAAGCGAAATAGGCAGAAACTAATAACGAATAAGTGGTCCAAACGAACTTATGTAAACAAAATTGTGTTTACAAATAAGGATTAAGTAAAAAAAGACTGATAATAAAATAATACTTCAATTAAACTATAATAATAAATATAATTGCTTACTAAGTTAAATAATCAAGGATAAAACAGCGAATATTCAATATAAATCAATACTCCCCTCCCCCCAAAACACAATAACCAATACACCCACTTTATAGTGACATAAGTGTTAATTATAATACGATTAATTAATTGACTATGTACTTTGTTTGTAGCTATGCGAATTATGATATAGGAATAGAGTACACATTCTAAAGGAAACTACATATTGGCTCACAGAATTCTAAATTTTACCAAATAAACGTGTAACGTGTACATAATATTAATATTCATGTTTTTAACATACACATATTGTTCTTTATACATGCATAAATTTTATGTTCATATTTGTGAATAAGGTAAATGCTTTAGTTCATTCAGAATAAAATATATATTTATTTATTGCATATGTCACGAAATTACCAACAATTAGGGATATTGACAATAATATATAATAATGGTAACTTCTACAGAAATAAATATAATTATTATGTGTAATGTATTTTGTTGCATATTAATGTCAGAGTAATATGTTAAAATGTGCTGCTAATTTCCAAAATAGTGTCTATAGTATTTATTTTATTCACAAATTTTGCCACAAATAATTTATACAACAGTTGTGTTTTACATAGTTTATGTACGTAATAATGACTTATAAATTTAATATTAACTATAATTTAGTTTCTAAAACTATACTAAAACTAATCTCTTAAAAAATACCAAGGCCTAACTATAATGAAAAATTTATTTGAACTTTCGTACAATACCCATCCATTTTGTACAGCGATGTACTTGCTACATTTACATAATGTAACGTGTACCGTAGTGAAATACAAAATTATAGTTTCGGTGTGCAAGAATAAAATATTCATTTATAACTTAGCACCATTTTAGATTCATAGCTTACTTAGATGTTTTCTGTGGATATAAAAATATAAATATAATACGAAACCTTGTAAAAAAGAATAGCGATAGTTTATATGTACCATATAAGCGACCTTAAATATAAACATTTTTATACCCATTGATGTAAAATATAATAATATTATTAACAGTGTAATGCTCAACAAAAATAATATACCCACAACCAGTGAAACGAAATTTTGTAACATACATACATACGTACGTGCTACGGATAAGTACATTTACCCATCACATACATAATTATTCATATAACTTAATTATGCATTTATTATCATCATCATCATCTGTAATACCTGTATTACCCATATGCTATTCTATAAGTATACATAAGCTTGTATGTATCTGTTCTATTGATATATTACTGTGCCAAATAATGAAAACTGTGTATTTCTAGATTTATTTTTGAATGTGTTATGAAATGATCTGTGCTCAAGTATTGTAAAGGAATTGTTTAAAATTAGCAGAGTATATTTGTGAGTAATGTTAAACTGTTGAAGGATATTTGAATTCTGTTATTACTAATACTTGTTACATATATATTTAAATATTTTATAACTAGATCTATGTATATTTGTTATAAGTTAACTTGCTACATTTTTAGTTAGATTTCAAACTGGCTTTGAAGTGTCAGAAAATATATATTACAGAGGTATCTTACTGAAAGGTATTCAAGCCAGTTCTACTTTTGTCAGAGAATGTATAAAACTTATGTTTGTCTTCATCTAATCCACAATGTTAGAATCTAGGGGCCATATATACCATATTTACCATGTAGTGATGCTACCTATGTAACCGAATGACTGTAAAATTGCCTACACTGTAAAACAACATAGTGCAATCTAGCTATATATACTACACTACAAGCTCCACGCAAACCTCTCTTCCTTTACTTCTAACAGTGTCACACAAATATTTCATTGCAGACTAGATACAAAATAGATCTGATACTAATTTTCTTCTCCCGACATTTTACTTTTGTGTATAAATTATAAAGAAAAAATCAGAATAAAATGAGGAGCACAATTGTAAGGCCTAACCAGAAAACGTAAATATAAATACTTAGGGACTTACCCTATATAAAATGCAGCCAAATTTAGATAAAATTTATAAAGATGTAGCTCTTTCATTACTGAAAGAACGTTGTACAAAAAAAACATAAAAATGTCGAAACTAATTTAAACATGTAATTAACTGGTTAACAATGGCTTCGTTTAGAAGTAATCACACATTCGTAATTCATACTTATGAAAGCGTAAACTATTTGTAAGACATATTTGGGAAATAAATGTATGAAAAATAATTATGCTCTATTATTTTTTAAAATTATTATTCTAGAAACTACTCTTTTGATATCAATACTTTTAAATTTCTTGCTTCATTGTATATGCAAATATTATATATAAACTTATGATTTGAACATGAGTAAATTCTAAAATTCTGCTTTACCCTGCTATTTTCTTAATGTACAAGAAAGTTTATCTGAGGACGTATAGATGGTGCGATTCATGTTAATAAAGAAGAAATGTATAAACATACTGCGTTTAAGCAGATGTTGTTGATTTCTATACTGTGGTAAGAAAGCGATCTGTAAGAACTGAGAAATGGGATGTTGGGAAAATCGTCTTCCGGACGCTAGGCGTCGGTACAGTTACATAAGGCCGTCGTACCAATTTTCCTCAACCTCTCTATCTCCTTCTACCTTAATATATATTTTTACAAAAGCTGAGGAAATTTCCAATATATTGAATATTAATTTAATGTAATAACATTAAAACCAAATTAATGTATTTATATTAATTACATGTTATTTCAGCTGTATAAATATATCTCTCATAATAAAAGCATCACATAAACTATTTGAAACAATATAATTTAATTATAAATGTATTAATAAACATTCAGATGAAATAACATGTATAATTGCGGAAAGTAATTATATATGGAATATTGATTAAATGTTTACTGACTAAAATAATATGCAATTCGGTTAATATTGGGGTTAAAAGCATACAGGCAGACCTTTTACCAACAAAACATTAAGGCATTAGGAAGCATTTTAGCAATAATATAGCGATGGTCATTACTTGTGACCCCACAGTACATAAGATATATTTTATGTTTGCTACGAGTACAGAAAAAAATCCAGAACCGGCTCCTCAACAAGTTTTATGTCTTTTTGCGTGAAAAGGGTCGCAATATAAATCACATCCGTAAACAAAGAAAACGTTTCATTTCGTTTTAATTTCGGAATTCCTTCTTGCCAAATTGTAGGACAATTGTTTTGTAGGAAAAAAATATATTCCACTTTTACTTTAGATTGAATAGAGGATAATGAAAAGTTTCCTCGCATTATAATCTGATATAATAGAAAGTTTTATGTAAGTACTATTATATACATTCATTTATCATTTCTAAGATGTTCAACGGAATATTTCGAATATTATAAAATGCAGTAGAAATTAGAAAAAACCCGATGACAATGTTAAGAAAAATTACATAAATCTTTGAAATTAAATTTATGTCCCAAAGCTATCACAATACACACAATTCGTATTCTAATTACTGGCGTTTCCATTAAACATTGTTTCTAATTAAAAATAACAACAGTTCCTCACATGATTTGTAACTGGACTAATTGTGTCCATGTTTTTAGTAACATATTTGGCTGAACTGAGTATCCATTGCCCGCTGTTTGTACCAAGGCTAGTACAAGCAAACATGTATGTACACGTAACGTGTGTATTCAACCATACATAACACATGCAGCCATACAGATGTAAGTACATACATGTGGCATTTGATACCCAAATTAAGCTAATAATTAATTATCAAATATTTGTACGCAATTAACTCGAATGTCCAGTTAAATAGTTGACACTGTTTTAGTGTTGTTACAAATATGCTATATAGAAATCTAAGACACATATTAGTAATGTGTAAAATAATTAAATGATTTTAGTCATCGTGACAAACTGCTATATAAATATATTTCTATAAAAACATATTGTAATGAGTGTCGTATGAGAGGAATAAAACAAGAAAATAAATTTTCTTTTCGTGTCTACCTACATTGCATGATGAATGAGGCAGAACTTATTGTAATACTTGAACGGCTCCTGCAGAATAGGTAAAAAAGTTGATTTTTTATTTAGGGAAATCATCAGTCATTTTCGAACAAAGATGTCATGAATCAAGAGTATAATATTTGATTGATAATCAATCATTGTTCATATAGACAAACACATACCCATATATGTATCCAATAAAAAAAAAAATTATACTGCAACATGGAAATATAAATCATATATTATTGCCATATACCACGTGGAACATATATTGTTTATGTGTATTTTTTAATTCAACAGTTTCATTTGACATTTTTTTTTGGTTGCTATATGAAAATTTATGTACGAATAAAACTATGCAAATATAGCTTATTGAGGGTATAAAGTTCAATAACATTGCAAGAATAATATTGAAATCACATATACGGGATGATACATTAAAAGTGAATATAAAAAGGTTAATAGAAATTTGTAAAATTTACTGACCTTTTGCTGATCGACTGCACGTGTCCGCCACGTCCATTAGTTAATTCACCTGTGAATAAAAATTTTTAATTAAACTTGAGAGGAAATGGATAAAAGTATTAAATATTAAAATGAACAATCTGTTGTTCGAATTAATGTGAAATAAAAATAAAATGTATAATTCCTATTACTAACCATAATAAATATATAAAATACTATAAATAAATAATATTTTGCAAATAACTATTACAAAATATTAATAAATTATTAACACACTCAACACGAAACTACACAAGCGACAGTTCTAGTACAACTGAATTTAAATGAATAATTATTACTGCATTAAAGGCTTACTAATAATTGTATTTACACTAATACTTCATTAATGAACTGATGTAATTACGTATTATTTTTGAGCTGATATTAAATAATGATGTGACACATATACATACATGTGTAAGTGTGTTTACTAGATAAGGACATATAATGTTTCGTATCTTCTTGTTAAGTTTAAGCATTGTTACATAACACATAAGAGTATCCCGTTACATGAAAGGTTGAATGAGGGTAGATAATAATTAAGGATGCTTATGAAATAGACAATATTACTACGTGTTCAAGTTCTAACGAGTGTCATTACAGTCTAACAATAATAGAACTTATCTTTACAGCTCAACAATAATATCTCTATGTACATTCACACGCAAAACGTATATATATATTTACAGACAAGAACATGTAGAAAATAACTAGAAGTCTTTAGATTTATTTTTAAGGCAATATTTCTTTGCTTATAGATAAAAAAAAAACTTTATAACTGATATTCTTTATATAGAAAATCAATGACTGTATTTAATTCTGTCAAGTATAGAGTACATATACTCAATTACATGTTAGTATATGCACTTATTCATGAGTACTACCCACTCACATGCTATCATCACAAGTGTTCAAGTTTAAAATTATCAGTGTGTAACGAAGACCAATAGAGAACAGGGAACAGCACTTTGGATGTCGTTTACTAGACTAATAACAATTAGGATCTACTTACTCCATTGCTCTTTATTATATTTTATACACAAACATACACACACATGCGCGCGCAAATAATAAAGTACCGTCTACAGTGCTCATTAATTTACAACAAAACAGCGAACAGATTAGTTTTATTCTGTGTAAAATAATATTTTTAACCTTTTGCGCAATTGTTTCAACACACGGCGTATAAGTGGAGAATAAATATCAGTTCATTTGCATTATAATTAACATATGTATGTGTTTAGTTCCATTATACAGTATAAAGGGTTTTAGTAGGTTTTTTTCTATATATCGTTGTATTACTATAAAATATTCATATTTGATTTCAAAATAGTAGTTCTACTTTAAGCTGAAGCATGCATTACAATTGCGAACTGAATTTGAATTTAAATTAAAGTTATATACCAATACGTATGTGTCTATATAATAAATATTTAATTATTCTTATGTAAATGTATCTGTTTTAAATATTATTTCATGAAAAATAAATATGTTCTCTACTGAATAGATGTTGCTAGAATATCTTCTGGCTTTGACATCAAATTTAAGCTTCGCAAATTTATTTTTTACGATTATTTATTCTCCAATCGTAGACTCGCAAGGCTATAACGTATATCGATGGCCTCTAAAATTCATATTTATTATATGATTTATTGAATGACATTCGAGAAGAAAAATATATAAGCTTGAAGCGAAATATTGTCGCAGTGTCTTGCACAGAGATATATAAAATAGTGTTTTCAGTTGTATCCAAATTAAATAAAAAGTAAAATTCAACATTTATATATAAAACTAGAAATCTTTTGAAATACAAATATACATACGTATGTATTAAAAAATAATTAAACTGTAGGAATGTAAGAATGTTGGTACACTAAATAGTAATTAAATCGTGTTTCATTACAGCTACTTAAGTGCATTTTAGCGGGTAAAATTACGTTCAGATTGAAGTTAACTATTCTCTATATACGAGTTGTGGTGTACATAGTTCCAAAGCCAGTGAGAGGAATTTGATAATACATTGTAGTTACCGACAATCAAACTAGTAATACAGTAATTCTTGTTGGTCAATAATTGATTACAAACTTAATTAAAACATAGCCACAGAATGACATTGCGAGATGCTATGAGTATACATGTAAATCTTGACTAAAGTCTTGTAAAAACAAGAAAAACAGATTACAAACAAATTATTTTTTTTATGTTTTTGTCCTTTCTGCATTGTTACACGAATTACTCTAGAAATTATTTCATAACAAGATAAAATCTGATTTACTAGACGCAAACACAAGAAGATGAAGAAGAAGAAAGGGGAACTAGTTTCATAATACTTGGCAACAAAAACGAAAATAAAATGGAAATTGGTCTGAATCTGTATAAGTCCGTAACACCGTACATATTAGTGGATCGATATCAGTGGCGTCGTATGCATTTGGCAAACAAGGGCACCCACTAACCTTGTAATAAGACAGGAAGTATTGATGTGGCTCACAGCCAAATGGATCAGGAATTAAACAAAAAATAGACACCAATGTTCAATGATCTCTGTACATGTGCCAGTGCATGTTCAATAGAGCGTACAGTGTATTGATTTTTATTCTGGACCATTACAGATTAATTGCATTACAATCATAGTTCTAATACGAAAGAAATTGACACTACTGGAAAATTAGTAAATCTGCAGTGTCAGGTAAAAAGTGTACAGTTTTTGAATAAACATCATGATAAGCGTATAACAATATTAAATATGACTACTACATTAATTTGAAACTTTAGAACTCTGCTCGCATATATAACAGAATAAATTGCTGCATTCAAGAAAAGCATAATTCCAAGTTTTTAATATGAAGAGTGATGACGTTCTTTTGCACTTTTGCATAATTGTAATTTCGCAATAAAACTGCACACTTTTTTTATTTCATTTGTGACACGATGTACACTACGTAATAATATTAATTTTATTGCAGTCACAATTGCTTATACCTCTGGGACATTTTTTCATATTCTGCGAGAAATGTAAAGTACTCGCTTTAAGCTCTGTTAAGCTGCCTGTGTGTTATTTCATTGGGCATATGCCACAT
>JAGJTL010000036.1:4530080-4546196 GCA_022063505.1 Calosoma granatense
TGCAACAACAAATATAATTTGAATACATACCTTTTGTAATCTCTAAGATAGGAAGGAAGACGAAACTTAAAATTATTTCCGCAAGACTAGTACACAAGTCTCTGGAGTTCTACAGTAATCGCACGTGGGTATGCAATTGTGAAAATACATAGAACAAAGAACAAAAGGAAAGAGATACATAACAGAGAATACGAAGAAGAAAAGTTAGAAGAGAGGAAAATTTACTCTAAACATCCAAGCAGAACAAGTAACGAAAAACAAAAATCAAACAACAAACATGAAACAGAGAATAGATAAAGTAAGACGGAATATGTAAATAGTAGAAAGAACGGATAAGACAAAATATACAATGTTCAACGTAGCTGATATGGCAAGGTATTACAGAGGGATAGAATATGCAATACGAGAGTGAGTGAGAGAGAGAGATGAAATAGAATGCGCGGGAGTGTTCGAGTGTACGGGATGCTGGGTTAAGAGTGTACTCGACGCCCGGCGTCAGTTCATATCTGGCGTCGTTTCCGTACGGACGTTTGACACTGTACTACGCGACATAACATGCAGATTTCTGCTTGTTTCATCATCACGTTATCAATTCGTTATAAAGTGAACGATTGTTGAATTATCAATATACCGTATACATTTCTACTAAACTCTCGAATTGTAAGTACAATTTTTTATAAATACATTTACTATTGCGCACTAGTAATTTATGCGTCAAATAATTACATCCAATATTTATTACACAACAGTGAAAAAGTTTAATTAATTTGTTTTGGACGAGATATCATTTTCTTTTTAGATACATAATTAAAATAAACCTTCAAAAAGTTTTCAATTAAACGATTTTCTACGTTATAATTAATGAACTGTCAATTGTGAATATAAATGAAATGTCGTAATTTGAAAATTAAATGTTAGTAATATTATTTACACATTAATAATAAATTTGCGTATTTCAAGAATTAAAACAATGTTAACATTTACGCGTAGAGTTTAATGAAATACCCTTTTCTGATGAGTTTTTAATTGATATCTAATGTAAATATGTTTTAATTAAAATTTTATTATTTAACTTAAACAAATTTTTAACATTGTATGAAATATTTCTTTTTGGTTAAGTGGATGATATTTTTAGGAGCACTCTATTATTTTAAGTAAGGAGAGAATTTGTGTTAAGTTTTAACAGCTACGTAATAAATTAGATATTTTTATTAACCGTAGTATGTTGGTGCATATTGCATGAAGTTACTGCTAGTTATTCAGTACATATCTTGTTGGTGCTGGTTGATACCAAGAATGCATTACCCAAATCAAAATACAGGATTATTGTAGTAGAGTTCTTGTGTGTGGTTATAACACAACCGCACAACGGTTTATACAATGCTTAGATGTGGTCAACACATAGTGATCTTGTCCGTACAACACATGTGTGTACTTTAATACATTAACTTTGTTTTCAAACATCTTATTTGATTTTCTTTGCACGAATTATTTCCACTAAGTGAAGAAGATGGATGCTACATTAAATTCAGTCCGTGTTCGTTGCAAAACTAATCTCACTAAATTTAGTACTTAATCTTTATATGTAACTTTAATGTAATCTTCCATGTTCCGTATTTTCATATGTACATATACTTTGCAGAAATATTAATTCTTCGAGAGGAATACTTATCTAGAAATTTTATCACATCCTTGTATATTAGTTCTATAATATATAAAATGTCTCACACACTACAGTACAACTTCATAACTAACGAATATTTACAGATGTTTGTATAAAATCCAGTGCTTCCATTCAGATTATTTATATTCTAAACCGATTTAGAATCAACTTCTACATTAAAACAATTAATTAGATTCTCGATAAAATCATATCTACATATGCGCATCAATTACTGGCTTATTGAAATCATGAAATCAAAGATGGAAAAATAATATATCATCGTTAAAATGATCAAACTCGCAAAAATACTGCGGTATTTAAGAAAAATTGTATAAAACATCATGTTTCCTACTACAATGTACACATAAGTCGCCCCCAACTTAAATAATCAGCTAAGTCAACACAGTAACTTTTAAAAACTACGCAATTAATAATTTGGCGTCCAACCTGACCAACATAATACCAGTAAACTAATTTATTTATTGGCCGCAACAACAACAGCGCTACGGACACGTATTTGCACATTCCAGAAGTTCTACTAACAGTACCAGTGCTACCAACCCTGCAGTGCTTACGTAGTACGTAAATCAACACAACCTACCTACCATCACACACACATCAAATTTAATTAATGTTCTCAAGTTGGTACATATGAAGCCTGCCTTGAACGTGAGTGCATATGTGGTCAGGAGTTAACTTTTCATCATTCTGTAATAAGAATCTTTTCTGATTCTGATGGATTTCATATTTCTTTAGGGTATTTTATGTAATGTCAGTTTATGTAGAAAATCTACTAGGTCTTCATATAATCTCGGTGATATTATTATTATTCACATTTTCCTCTTTAGATGTTCCAAAGGGGCAGACTGAATCTATTTAAAATTGATTGAATATGAACAAACTCATTTGTAGTGCTACAGGCAATTTTAGGCCCCCAAGTGAGAAATAAAATGTAGCCCAAATGTGATATTTGATTAATAAAGCTTTGATAATTTGAAAATTATACCCCTGGTTCCTTATATATGCGCAAAGGATAATATTATTTTTACAATGTAGTACCTTCACCAATTTTCATTTTTACTTCTTTATAAATAAACACCATAATACGCATATTATGATCTAGTATTTAAAAATAACACCCTCATACGCGTATGATAATCTAGTATTTACAAATAAACACACAAATACACGTAGGTCTAATCCTAGAGTTATCTCTGCATAGATATTAATCCTTACTGAAGATATATGATATTGCCGTTTCAGTAATTAAATAATACACAGCATAATCAACACTGCACACTGTCCGAGTGAAATTGATACTCCAGATAGCCGTTGAATATAATTTAAATTGAATCTGTTGATTGTGGAATGCCGTGGCTATGAATTCATAGCTTTGATCCAAAATTGACCCTTCTATTAATTGTCAATAGACATAACTCAATTTCAATATGCAGTACAATATGAATATTGAAATTTCGACACATTTACTATATATGTCGTACATTTCTCTTCAAATGTTTTGTACTACAAAAATAGATTCTTCTATATTTGCTCTTCCTTTATTTTAAAATATATGCTTTGCCAGCACTCAGTTCCCTTCAAACGACAAATTCAATCATATACTGTCTTTTCGTTGAAAACGATTCAGACATGGTAGTTTTCTTTCTATTTACTGGAAGCACTCGAAATCTTTACACTGCGAGGGAATAGTAACGTGTGACGAATAAAAAATGAGATATTACAGTACAGCGGCTTTCAGTCTAAAATCCAGGTTTCCTCTCCAGTGAATCTAAAACTTGTGTACGGAATATCCTGCAACACAAAACTAATGTAATGTACATTTATATGATACGACAATACATACATATGTATTATTCCTAAAATAACTGAATTATTATAGAATGTTAAGCTGGTTTAATAGAATATACCGAGATATTCAGCTTGTTTAATCCTGTTCATATGTTTGTCCTAAATCAAACCCGTATCAAATCAAGTGTTAACGCTTCATACACCACGTTTAATATGTAAACTACGTGCGGAAACGTATGAGAAACTACCAGATACGCTAAAATCCAGTAAACAGGATCAATAAACAATGAATCTAATGTAAAATTATTAATTATACAACATTACGCATCAATGAATATAATAAAGTCGAATTATATGTACAATAAACAAATATGGATCTCTGTTTTCATAAATATGTAGGTAATTACCGTTATTTGCAATGTAGCAATTTTCATGCTCCATGTAAATGTGTATTCACCATTACTGTACATTATTAAAAAGAATAATAGCACAAATACTGCGTCACAAAATATATTATATAGTACAATGTTATTTCAAACAATATATGATATTTGCTACAATATAATTAATGATTATATACGTGAATATTTCTCTCATGCCTCTGTAGTTATGTAAAATATGAACAAATAATTTGAGACCTCTAATAATAATGGTATTCTGTATATCTGTGGTGCGTGACACACATTTATTCGAGTTCTAGCATTGGACAGATGTGATATGAATAAAAGGAATATTTCAATGAGCAGACGCTTGTTCTGGAATTCATCCGGGAGTTCTGTAGACTCCGATATGCTGGCAGCATTCGTACAATATGCACCAGACGTCCAATACACAAAGATTTATATGAATTCCCTATTATTCGATAAACAACATACCATTATATTCAGTTATAATTAATTGGTAAACTATGATTGTACAAATTGTGCGCAATTAGCTTGTACAAAATTGATTTCAATCAACAATTACGTGTTGACCTTTTTAGCTTTTAAATATCGGGGACATGGTTAATCTGGGTACAGATTTAAATAATCTACCAGTTAATTTCCTCTAATGTAATCTATACAATAGCGCTTGTGATAGTCTTTTTAGTTTATTTGTAGAGAATTTACATTCCAAAACATGCGCAGCGTATACAAAAACATTGCAGTCACATATTGCCTCCATACATGCGCTTTATTTACGGCAATTAGTATGCAGTGCACGCTATGCATGTATGCTATATATTACCACATTGTAACACTATGCTTAATAGCAAAATTACTACAATTTACTTTGCTTAGCAATTTGTTTGCGTGTAGACATTATGTACAACAAGTTACAACAAAAATAGTTATTTTATTTATAACCTTGCGATATACCAACTTTTCAAAGTAAAAAAAGCTAAGCCTACAGAACCATCAATTTGTTTGTTGTTTTGTTAAAGAACACATCACACGATAATCCTCCTTTGTAAATTACAGTAATTATTCTTCTTACAATCTTTTATACACTGCCTTTGATATTATCCAAACGGCAACTATTGTGAGTAAATAATTGTACAAACTATCATACATTTTATTCGCTTTGTTGTTTGTTCTAGTTTAGTTCTTGCCTAAGGTGTGTATGTATGTAGAAGTTCTAGTTGCGTGGTTAAATCTTACGGACTGATGACAACTACAGAAAGTTATCTAGGTCATCGTAAATGGCCTGTGCCAGTGTAACGTAGCGAATGGAAGGACAATTTTCACGCTTCTTATGGTCAATGTTTTGTAATAAATGTCATAAGGGCGTAAGACGAAAATTACAAGAAAAATTCACAGAAACCAGACTCTGTACATGTTTTTTTATGTGTTACTATTATAGTTGACATTTTCAAATCTGTATTATACGACATTAAACAATGTTTTGTTGAAGGTTTTATTAAAAATGGTTGTACTCAGCAGTAATGGAAAAGATAATCTAATGAGAAATGTGTTTTACAGATATTAATATGATACAGTTCATAAAAAAAACTTTTAAACTTTTGTTATGACGCGTTAAATTCAGGAGTTATACACTTATGACATATCTAATCTGCTGCAAATTTACATTTAGTATTTTTTCATTATAACAAGAGTTTATTATCGTCATAACTTGGATCTATAATTTTTTAAATGCAGCTTTAATAAATTATTATTTAAAACCTTTAAATAAAATCTATGTCGTGTCTTTATATAGAGCATTGTAAACAGAATGTCATTTACAATAATGAATAATGTACATGAAACATTCTGAAATCACGCACAACTATAGTGCCAAACTCATAACACGGCCGTTCCAGAAACTACGAGAAGTGTAATTATAATTTAACATAAAACGACGCATTTGCGTGAAACACAGACATGGGAAGATAAAAGACAGTGTGAAAGTAACATCCGTGTAAATTCAGGTGAGCTGTGAATACATGACAGAATGGAAGCGATAAGATTATCGTAGCGTAACAACGATAGAAACGTACTCGTGGTTTATTTAATAAGCACTGGGATTTGTCCACATATATGAAAAAGTCTGCATTCGTTTTCGGGATTTTGTTTATTCAACAAAAATAAACACGCGGAAGATTGAAACGGCGTGAAACATGAAATATGCTAATATTTATTTTTAAAAGTTTTGCACATAAAAAGAAAATAAAACATAGCAAAATATTACGCTAGAAAGAACATAATTAAAGTAATCAAAATATATTTAAGATAAACTATAAAAATATTTTAAACTGATTAATAATCACGAAGAACAGTTTTCGCTTTCATTCGAGATAATGTTTGATTTTTATTCCAACCGCGCCTAAAAGAATTACGCCAGTGAGAAAAATAGAAAAAATATCTTCCAATTATACAAACGAACGCAAAGCCTTCGCGAAAAAATCCATCTCAGAAATCGTTGTACTTAGCGGAATAAATGACAGCTATTTTTAGATAGAAAGAAAAAAATAATCAACAGGTTAACGTTTTTTTTAAGTGTGAACATATATGAAAGATTTACGAGCTCGTTTTTTTAAAGGATAAATTAATCTGTATATACAGTTTAGCACGTAACAGCAATTTATTTTTATGTTAAGATAATTTATTATACATATTTCTATACATATGTATAGTGATAAAGTATGTGATTTTAACAAAGTGACTAAAATAGAATACATCCATGTTCAGCAAAAAGATAACAGAAGTCATTTTTCAAATTGAACACTAAGATTATTTTGGCATGATACAATGCATAAAAAAACAATTGACTTAATAATTACATTATTTTAGTGTCACAGTACACGTTATATACGACAACAACGATATTTATTGTATGAAATTGTATTTTTCCTGTGAATTTGTAAATCTAGATCAAGAGACCAAGGATGTGGTTTGAAATAAATGAAGTGTAAAACACCTATAAGGGGACAGAGTACAATGCACGTAATTGATTTTCGATTCTCCATTATTTTTGATAGGAAACGTGAAGATTTTCTTGTACGAATTTTTATTCCAAATCGGAAATGGGAGACAACAACAACAGGAAACTCTTTTCTAAGAAAATCGCTTTTCTATAAAAAGAATATATCCTGCACTTCCTTACATTCTAAATTAAAGAATTTTATATTTAAATTACTACAGGTTACAAGGTTGAAATGAAAAATCTGCAACGAAATATAATTTAATATGAGCAATTCGATATTTCTGTTTTACAGTGAAAAATTTGGAGAATATACTGCGTGGGTGTAATAACGTCATTATATATGGAAATTAAATTAAGTGATAATTAAATTTAACAGTTGGTGGGCGTTTGAGAATGCTTGGAGAAATTTGCTTAAATAAATTAACGTCACACATTTATGATATTAGTTAGAAATTCATTGATATGATAAATAATTACTGATAACATGCTCTAAGTACTGATGAAACATATAGAGAACATAGCATTTTACTTACTATTTTTGAAACTAATTTCCTCGATGCATTTTAGAGTAAAGTATAATCAATTAGTAATACATTTTGCAGATATAAAGTTGAAATTTTATAATTTTCCTTCCCTGAACATTCAATGTATTAAAGAACCTCTAACAACAGTTATTGTCGCAAACTTGATATAAAAGGATCATTAACTTTTCTCCCTTGCATCCAATATAACAATGTATCTTTGCGAGATGGAAATTTCTAAATTATGAAAATGCAGCAATAAAGAAACTTGTTTGCTAGCAGCGGCACTGGTGAGGAACATGACTTAATACCAGGACTAAAGGCTCGTACACACTGTGTAGTAGCACGACTCGTGTTACAAAACACTTGTTAAGCCGTACATTTTATAACTACACACATTATATTACCCACAAGCCCCCGAGTACAAAGGGAGAACTCGTGTATGAAAAGAGTCAAGTACTTACATCTGAATTGTACTTTATAAATGTTATACACATCTCGTCGGTTTTATAATGAACTTTTGTTGTTGTAACACTAAGGAAAATATATTCTAAACCTGCAGCAGCAGAAGATAAAGAAAATAGGTCATTATTTCTTTTATACAGATGTTGCACACTTTTTAGTCAGCATTAGAAAAATCTGCTTCGTACCTATATGAATGAACCTATATAACCTCATATTGGTTATTAAAAATCTATAACTGCGCACACCACTACGACCAGTCGGTCAAACGTTGTGGTAAAAATCCGCTAACCAGTTCACTGGCTATTACACTGCACGTTTTTTGCTGTAAAAAAGCTGTAAACGTTCAAAGATTAATCACAGTGTGATCAAAGCATTTTCCACATTCGTAGGTTAACTGGATTGAAGTCCAACCATTAAGTGCGCATGCGTGAAGCGAAAGTTCGCTGTATACCAGTGCAATTGACAAGGTTTCTAGTCGTTATATGTGGTTTAACGTTCCTGCTATACGTAATTCATTTCATACTGATGTCAGTTCAAACAGAATATATCAGTTCCTGAGGTGCCTGGTATTTTCCGTTCATTTCTTTCGGTGTCAATTTCCGTGAAATTTCCAAAAAACTGCGACACAATGAAAAATAAACCTGAACTTTATTAAATGTACTGTTTTTTTCTAAAAGTATTTTTAGAAAATATAGACCAGTCTTCAGTAAAGAAGCAAGATGGAACTATTTATTGCAAAGCTAAATTCCGTACAGTGTGATTAGGGCTTTAACTAAGTGTCACATTAAGCGGTTTCTTGGAAAATCAACTTGTTGCATAAAATCATAAATTTTACTTGTGATTCTACAAATAAATACTTGTAGATATAATGATATACAATATAAATTTCTGTTAAAATAAAAATCTATATTAAATTTATATTGATCAAAGAAAAGGTTTAGAAAGATCCAGTAAAAATTTACATTTTCTTTGATCTTCCCAGACTTTTTGTTACTGGAATGCTAATATAATTTCATTAAGATCTTTGACTATAAAACCTATTGAAAAGTATAGACGCGCGATATGCCTTTCAATCTAATGATTATGAATGTATATCTTTTTGCAGAGATAGGAAACTAATAAAAAAAATTCTACCACGCAGAATATCAAAGAAGATGTTCGAATTCAAATGAAATAGAAGATGAAAGTGGTTTGATCGTAGGAAATAATTATATTTTCTTTTATGCAATATAAAAAGAAAGTAAAGTAAAAGAAACACTGCTGGCTTCTTATTATGTTACAGATCATTGATCTCACATTGATAATCACACTAAGCAAAGCAGTTAAAATTGTTTAATTTAAGAAATATTTGGAAATTTGCGTAGACTTTCTGAAATAATATTTTTGAAACTTTTTTTTTTAAACAAAGAATAGACTGAATATATTTTCGATTGAATCTTTTTGAAATTTGCCCCAAACAATATCTATTTCGGCAAACATACCGTTACTACGAAAGATAGAGAGAAAATCAAACAAAACTGAAACATATTCAAAAAGTATTACATATACGTATATTTAAATAAGAATTTCAAATCTCCCCAAAACAATACATCAAAACATTCGCGTATCACACTTCTGTTTGGGAATCAAATATGAGTTAAAACGCAATTTCAGAAAATAGCCCCAGTAAAAGAAACCACAAAAAGAAAATGTACATGAAGATAAGAAAATGATATTATTTATGATTTACAATGTGATGTTATCATCAGGTAAATATTGTGTAATATTTCATGGAAATACGAAGCCACGTGTGACGTTTGTACGTGTGTAAATCTTTTACATTTGCACGTAAATTTGTGGTTAACCAGAGCGATACCAGGTCACGTGGGACCACTGATTTCGACCACATAATTCAGAGTTAACTACGATGTTACAACATGAATTTAGCCGCTACATAAATCCTAACTTTGCCGAACCAGATGATCGGGAGTTTCTGTGCTAAATTCACCCTTTATCAATAAACAATTTATCGGGTAAGATAGAGGTAATCAACGGGTATTTATCGTGGTGTTACGATAAGGATGTCTTCCTTAACATGACACTAGATTATTTAATATTGTCTTATCTACAGATTTGTTTTTTATGCATATAAATATCCATTGATTCACCAATTTTCACCCAATCCATGCTGTTTTTTTTCTTTTAGCAGGAAATTTCATTTATTCAACTGTCAAAAAACCATCAGTGTTTCCTGGGGGAGAAACGCCCCATATCCGGCGACGTGCGCGCAGGTAGTGTTATTTCATATCACACCGGTGATCTAGTTTCTCGATAACTGAATCCCAAGTTGCATCTCCGGTCCCAGGAGTCTAGATTGAAAATGTCACCGTGATTGGTCTTGCCGTTTATCCTCGTCATTTATCCAACACATTTACCAATACAAAGAACAATACACTGACGATAATACTGTAATTGCTTGAACTACCAGTAGTAAATATTTATTCCCTATAAAGCTACCTACTATCAAATACACCATTCTTCTTGCAATCACATTTGTAAGCAAAATATATATATGAACATCTTAATGTAGAACTAATAAAGAAAATTATAGAGTGATTAACATTTTAAATTATTTCGCAACGATCTATAATTTCCAAGAATAATTAATATCGCATATTAATTATGTATTATGTCACAGTCATGCATACAGAATACGCAGTAAAATTTTATGAATTACCTTTAAAACATGAAAACGTGAATGAATTATGCAGTTGCAAAATAATGCACATATATTCGAACATCGATATGCATCGTTTGATAAAACGAATAGCGTTAATCTGACAAAATTCATGGACCTTAGCTGTTAATAAATTCATAACATAGTATTGATAGTTTGAAGCACAAATTATGTTAATTTTTTTTAAATCTTCAATAGGTTAAATTTATTCACAAGTTTAAAGATTTATTATTTATTTATTTATATGTGCATAATACTGAAAATTATTATACATTATAACTGTCCAAATTAATTGCAAAGAAAAAGATAGGACCACAATATCAAAGGAAGGAATTAAAATGTTTTTTCTTTCTGGGCAATACACAAAGAAACCGAAAGAAATGAATGGAAAGAACGTAGGAAGAAAAATGTGTATGAACAGGAATGTGTAAGGAATAAAGGAATGGAGGATAAAATATATGGGAGGTATGCAGGAAGAAGGGTGTGTAAGGTACAAAATAATTTCATGTGAAAGTGTACGTCCTGAATACGAAAGAGGGAAAGATATGTATAAAACGAAAGCAAAAGAAGCAGTATAAAAAAATATGAAGACAAAGAGCTACAATAAAATATATATTACAAGATATGCACTTCCGCACAGAACAAAGACTTAAGATGTAGTGGATTGTAAAAGAATATTAAAGGTCCATTTCAATGTAAACAGAACAAGTTGTATGGAATTATATTTTAATACAACTTCAGTGAAAATTGTATCTGATCTAAAAAATCAACAAATATTTACTTTAAACTGGATGTACATTAATGTACTTATGATTTGGATGTAAATACAGATAAATGTATTTTTGTGTGAATAAAACAATTGTCTAAAGCCAATTACTTTACTAGATATGATTGTTTGGAAACGTAACTTTCGAATGTTATATGTGCAAATATAACTGTAGATCTAGGGTACGGAAATAGTACGATACACACACACACATACATGCATATACATTCTGTAATTGATTTTCGATTGTACGTACAGATAGAACAGCCTACAGAGTGAATATGTATGAAGCTGTGAATAGTTAATGAAAAGTTATTAACAGTATTACCAGCACGTGCACGTTTATTAAGGAACACGTGCGACACTGTAATTTACATTCAATCGTGACACACATCTGAAACTGACAGCTCCATTAAATCGAACCTGTATTGGCATACGGGTAAATAGCCATATACCAAGCATGTAGTGATAATCACAACACCATCGGATACAAGAAGTGCAGAATAACAACAGACACTTCAAAAACTGATTAAAACGTACAAAAACCAATTGTTGTAAATACAATTATATTTTAGATCTTGCTCAAATATCGTCCGATTATACTGAAAATGCTACTGTACAAGTCAATTAGAGTGTGCAGAAATTGAAAGGATGGGGTAAAATTTCGTATCTCTTCTCATTTTCAAATTACAGCCCGTCAAAGTTGAATGTCATGAGCAGGGCTACCCCTATTTGTCGTACATGGTTGAAATTCTGTTTTATCGGGGGCGCAGAAATATTACTTTGAACAAAGCCGCTTCTTAATCATGGGGCGGCACTGCTCTTGATAATATGCTGTTCTATTATTACTGGCTGCGTGTATTTAAATTGCACAAAAATGGATATTCTCAGCAGATTCTAGAATAATCGCGTGTAACTGACCATAAGCAATCAATCGCCATTCAGATTACGCTTGCTTGAAATCAATCTGAACGTAGCTGATGAACATTATCCTTTATATCATTTCCTGTGAGAGGATACTAGGTGATTAACAAGTACGAAATTACAGAATCACAGTGACGTCTCGTCTCGTGGCTGAAATTTGATTGGAATAGTAGAAGACTCTAATGTAAGTGAAAGGCTTATAAATCTAATTCGTCTGCGGACTCAATTATCGTTTGATGTTGGAGCAACTGATACGCCTCTCTAGGGTACAAACTTATTTAACGAACCCAACTACTTTATATGTAAGTAGAGTAGTAACGTACCTATAAATATATAAAAAGTTAACTAACATCACAGTTAACTAATATGAGAATAATCTCATTGAATACGATAGCATCAATATTTACAAATATTAATCTATTTTAAGCCTCACCTCCGTAAATGATACTGTACGGCCAGAATGAGAGATTCATGAATATTCACACTGATATAAAACGTGTTAAAATATCCACGTTTAAAACCGTTCAATATGTCAGTATAAATGTAAAACGGATAAATGACGTCATATATCTATGGAACGATTCTATTGGCGTGTACACTGACCAATAACTTTTGTTATTCCGTTCCGAGTCTCATTCGATTCAACAACACTGCAGGTGTCGTTTATTTAAAATTCAATATCCTCTGAAGTTATATTTTTATTATAGATGTATTCTGTTCTTCAACTTCATACCGGAGAACATGTTCCATCGCGTTTGAAACAAAATGAATCTATTGCAGATATGGCCTGGCTCTGAACCAATGCTTTAAAAATTGCTTAGACATAGTTTCGTCACGTACTTGGATATAAGATTACCTTTTTTACTTTTTGTTTTTTTGGAAAATTATTTTTCCTTTAACCGAGAATTTTCCAAAGTTTCCAATAGGCACAGGAATTGATTTTATCTAGCGTGTCATTAAAACTGAAATATATAACATTTTGGTATTAGTTTGACATTTTCAAAGTCACTTAACTTTGACAGTGAAAAAATCCCCCATATTAAGACCAAATAATTTTATGAAACAAAGTAATACTGCAGTGTTTGTTAATTCTGATATTTAATTAGAGTTTCTTAATCTCCATTTTATTAGTGATTACACTGTTATTAAAATAATCAACAGAATCCCACAAAAATAAAATCAGTACACTTTTATCATTCCATTAATCTAAAACAGTGTCTGCAGTGTACAAATGTAATGGAGATTGTTTTCTTCAAGTAAAAAAAAACCCTGAAAAAACCCGCAGATTTATTGTGTGAATCTAAAATTTAATTAAGAACAACATGACCAAGAACAACTGAACATGGAACCAGAATTTCATTATTTATTTAATGTACACCCTTGGACTGATTTGTCTGTACATATTAAGTATTTAATGAAGACTATCCAGACTAGCTAGAGACGCTGAGATTCAATCAGAATAATGGAAGACACAGAACAGCTACAGAACTGTCAGTGTCATTACCCTTTCTTCCTGTACTCAATGAAGAAACCGAGGAATAGGCGAGAATAAGCCACATACAGATAACGAGTTTCATACGAAGTCTTCGATGTTAATGTGCTTTGTCAAATTGAACTGCCGTAGGCTCCCAATGCTATTTCGTCGTGAGCGAGTGCTTTCAGCTCTCGGCCCATAAATTACCTGGTAATAAAGGGCTCATGAAAGTCTGAGATTTCGCACGTGGCGTATGCATTTAACATAGCACAACCTATCTTCCCTATCCCTGATTTCACTGAATTTTGTTACGATCCTCGTACGACTGAGTGTGCTATAGTGCTCTCTCCATTTACTATTGATGCTCACGGCAAATTCACTGAGCGTGAAAACTAATTTGTTATTCTGTTAAATCTTATTATCCTAAGCTACGAACATATAGAATAAATAATCTGCAGAGACCTTAATATATTATACACACAGATAAATGAAATTTTAGTCAAAAGAGAATTATTTTATTATTTATAAAACTTCTATTTTTGCAAAATGTAATTTTAATTAATATGTATGAGTACATATTTAACAAACAACGGTACAATTTTTAGAATGCATATTATTTGCATTAAAAACGGATGTAAAACATGGTTGTTTAATTAGAATTATTATTATTTTATTATTATGTTGCGCGGGTATTTGTAATTAATAAATAATATATTTATTTTTAAATATCATTTTTATGAGTTCAATTACTTTTGTCGAAAATTAAATTTATTTGTTGAGTTCGGTGTTTGTCAAAATAAATAAGTTGAAACTTTAGGCTGTAAGTTAAGGAAGATAAGTTAACAATGTATACGAGTACTGTACTTAATTAAAACTAAATCGATATCTACAGTACACTAAGGTAGTTTGAAAATGCCAGGCGGAGCAAGGGTTAAATATTGTTCTAAAACAAAGTTTCCTGGCTGAATTTGGTTCGCACAGAATTCCGGGGCTCTTCGGAATTTATTGATTTCAAAGAGTTGTGTCTTTTTCTTACAATAAAACTGAATTTATTTCTGTAATTTAAATACTAGAACAAAGGAACTATAAATAGCAAAGTAAAAATACTACAATACAATATAAAGAAGATATAAATTGTAAAAGCAACGTTCACTAAATATCGTCTTCTAAGAAGAAAATAAGATTATTAAAAACAAAACTAGGAAATACATTTCAGTACATTTAAATTTTATATTTGTATTGTGAAATTAATGTGTTTGCATTTAGTTTGTACTGTGTTAGATTTAATATCACTTGAAATTAGACCTACAAGTGTTTACAAGAAAGAAAAAAAGAAAACGTTGCGTGAAACAAGTCTCGTTGATAGAGTGCTAGAGAATTTTGCTCTGATATTTTCACGGAAACATTTTCACATTTTCCGTGACAAGTTCATCACTTAACCAACGTCACGGAGCTTTACTGTGAAAAGCTGCTGGCAGTATTAATTAACACAGTTGCCCAGATGGAAGCTTCATCTACACGTAATAATATTTGTATACTATTAGTGGACTAACTTTAATTTCCAATGTAAATAACTTTGTTAATACAAAAGTTGAACATGTTGGAGTATGTATAACAGTCGTTATTGCAATAGGACGTTGCTACATCGCTGTATGACTTTGTTTAGCAAACACACAAACAACACTAGTTTAACCATCAGCATATTTATTGTAAAATATAATTACAATTTCAATATCTAGACAACATTCTCCAATTAGACAAAACTAATAAAAGTTTAAGGAACAAACATTGTTTTAAAAAATCTACAATATGGATAATAATTTTCCTCCATATTTACATTCCATACTACAAAATAACAAGCAGAAAATGAAACAAAAATACCGCACAGAATCAATTTGGTTAGTAACGAGCCTAGAACAGTTGAATATTGCTTTTTAATTTAATGCTGCTGCTACTTTTAATTTATTCATTCATTTCTTTGACGATGGAGTCTAATGTGTTTTTGTTGGAAATCGATAAAAAACAAAAGAAAAAATAGAATAAAAATGCTATAGTGCCAATGAATGTTCCCGTTTCAATCAAAAGTGAAGTTTATTTTACAAAATCAACTGTAAGCGACCTATGTGTTCGTTGACTGACTCTGCCTTGTGAAAATTGGTTTTTCTTTTTTTTTTGTTTGAGATGACACACCCAGAAGTCGGAAGTGTAAATAACGGGAGCTAAATAAAATTGTCAGATTGTCTTTAAGCTGCCAAACTCTCGAGAACTTTTATCGGATTTATTTTTTTCTTTTCTCTTTGTTGGAACCTATAAGAATGTCCAATACCTTAAGAGCCAGAATAGTATGTAATGTCATTATCAAACAGGATTGTGTGT
>JAGJTL010000036.1:4550786-4579261 GCA_022063505.1 Calosoma granatense
AATCTCGCCTATGAAATCATTATGCCAGTTAACCTAGGCACAAATGTATGACATCGATTTAATTTATTCATAAATAATTAGCAACTTATGAATAGTGAATCAAATTATTGATATAGAAGAGGACTGCAACTAGATAATATATCATCGCTATTATTAGTTTCCATAAAATGAAAAATTATTTTTCTATAACTGTGGTCCGAGCTGTGCACAAGTACACGCACAGTTCTGACTGTGGTTATATAACTCCATTAGTTAGTGAATGAATTATTCTTGAAATTATTGTTACGCGCAGTGTAGTGTGAAACTTACCAACTTGACTGTACCCGCCTCTTTAATCAGAGATCATTTGCACAATCTCGCAGAGAAACCGCTGAGATTAAATCTTGAAATTTAGATTATCAAAGAAGTTAGGAACAACGCACCGGAGGAATATTCACCGCATAAATTTACACTCTAGAATTAGCTACCGTTTAACTGTCTCTACCGTAGTTTAAAAAAGTTTCCTAGTCAATTTTCTACTTGAAAATGAACCTCTGCCTTACTGTAGTTCTTATTTCAAAAATACAAAACTAGTTAAACATAAATCTAAATATAAATTATAACACATAACACTGGTTTTTCAACTGGAATAAATTATAGTATTATCACTAGAAGAAAGTGTAGTTCATAAAATGTACTTACACGAATTTTATGGTCAATAAAAATATTCATAACGTTTATAGCGCTGTGAATAGCATGTTCTCTTCGATAACTTCCATTTTAGTCAAATCAAAACAGAGGGCAAAATACCAGAAATGCGAATAAAGTTAATACTAGAATTTATATTGTATATTTCAAGTTTCAAATAGTCATGTATTTTATTCGTATTGTTGCATATATAACTTTTAACTTTTCAAGTGGGATTTAAACCAACGTTCGTACAATTTCGTGTGAAAATTTAATAAAAAGAAAATTTTCTCTTCTATTCAATAGATCGAGAACTGGTATAGTTGACGTTTAAAGCTTTGGGCGGTAAAGTTTATTTGTAACTTGTGTAAAACTTTGTATTGTATGTAACTGTAAGAGATTACTTGATTTTCATCACGTTACTTAAAGTTCCTTTACTGACAAACAAATAACTATACATTGTTCATATAGTTTTATAGTGCTAACATTGTTTTATTTAGAGTGTTCAAACTTTATATATTGAGTAAATCGTCCATTATTCCTGTCAAAATGCAGTAAGAATTAAGCTAGATTCAACTATTTACAACCATTCTTGTCTAAAATATTCTCTCAACAATCGGATGTCAAATTATTTATCTGTATATCCTGATACACCCCCAGAGTCAAAATTTCAACCCACCAAGATTAATAGGTAAAAGTTGCATTCAAATAATTGAAGCGCTTCCACCAAAAAAACTCAATTTGGTGGAGGCGCCACCAAATATCTTGACCTAATTGTCATTTTTTTTTTTAGAAAGTTGAAAAATTGCAGGAAGAGTAAATCGGCCATTATTTCTACAAAAATGCAGTCAGAATAAACGAGAAATAAGCATTGACGCCAATATCTCAACAATTGAAACGTAAATCACAAAGCTGATTATTAATCTACGCTCCCGAAGTACCACAAAATCCACAGTACGCCACTGACCACATCAATCAATATGGAACAGTTTGTAGTAGAGTATGTAGAAAATGTAGTGCTTTTAGTGTAAGTAATTAGTTACAATGTACATGTTAACCTGGACTTTGTCCAAAGCCATAAATATCTAACTACAAATACCAACATATATCCTGTGTACTAGAAGTGACAATATAAAAAATGGAATTTACTAGAAGAGCAACAGCGAATAAACTGCTCAAATTTTGATATTTTCCTTTTTGCTTTTATTCTTCTTTAATAACTTTGCTAGTAATTATTCAATCGATGCGCAAGAAAAATATGATACTTGCTTGGCTATATAACAATCAAATATCACGTTTCAAAACATTCATTTGATTCGTATTCAAATATAAAGTAGAAAATCTAAAGAATATTTTTAATTTATCTAAGGTGAAATTTACCAATCTTATTTATACATTAATGTTGGTATTGCTTTGTCCTACGGAAATTCTATGCCAAACATATCTTACAAAAATTGCTGTCCAACGTCGATTTTATATGAACGCTATCGTATATATTCTTGAAGTGTGCGATTAAAATATGATATCAACTTGAGGATATTACAGTGTAATATATTTTTAATGTATAAAACACACACAAGTGCACCCATTCACACGTAATGTACGCGAGACGATGACATGAGTGGCTATAAAACAAATTATCTAGGGAATTCCAGTTCAGCAAGTAATCGACGCAAGCATTAAATTTCACAGAACTTGACGACATCGTTCCGCAAACGAAAGTCAACAAATCGTTTGAACTTTTCTCTACTGTGCCTTCTTTTGATTTTCGTTTATATTAAGTTTCTTGTACGTAACGTCGAGAATATAAATTTGTATTCGGTAGAATTTAATGTTTTTATCAGCGTTTTATTTGAACAGGAAAAAAATGTCGAAATGTTCCTATGGCAGGCAGCGTGTAGGAATGTTTCTGTGAGATAAAACACGTTTATACATTTCTAAACCGTACAATATTGCTCATACAATGGTGTTATCACGGCACAGACACAGCTGAGCTGAATGTCAAGCGAAAAGAGGAATTCCATGTTTGAAAATGTGGCTAAATATATAATTTTTATTCGTATTTCCTTTATAAAAAAATTTTTATTGAAAAGAAAAAAGTGTATGTCTTCCAAGAAATAGGATTACCACAAACCATAGTTTATATTATTAACGTCATTGCATTCGTTAATTCTTTTTATTGCAGTAAAGATGACACGTAATATTTCATATTGTGGTCGTACATATTTTACCCTCTCGGGAAATTACGTGAAAATGTAAAATGAAAAAAACATAACTGGTTTGTTTTTGTTTACCAGAATCTAGGCCACTTTACATTCTTTGTATGTACAAAGTTTATAATAAAAAATATGCAACAGCGCAGTACAAATTCAATAAAATTTGTTGGGAAAAATATAAAAGAACGATTCAACATATATTTTGTTTTATTTGCGCCAGAAGTTTTGCTGCAAAATTACGACGTTAATTTCCTTTTGAGTGAATATATTATCATTACTATAAAGACAGTAATGTTATGAATAAACAGATGAAGAAATGAATTCATTGCTAAAAATTAACTAACGATTTTTTCAATATTTATCAAATATTTCTTGAAACTTTTTACATGTTTTGTTCACAAGACAATGTTATACATATTTTTCCTATAAAACCTTCAGTCATTCCCTTGTTTTCCACTTGTTCCAAACATAAAAAGTCCCTGTACACATGCAAGGGATCATACACTTTACGGTGTTGGTAACACTGTGAATGGGATATTCTCTTTGAAAACATTATTATACACTGTATACAAAAGATGAACACAACAATTCTCTATGAAATAAAGATACGGACTTCAGTAAAATACTTATACAGTTTTTTTTCCTTTTTGTAATGCCCTTATTTACATGTATACGATTGTCTCTCTGTTCTTATAAATAGTGTTACACATTCATGCAATAATCATTGAAATTCATATCGTATTCAACAAAATATAACCAGCAAACTATTTCTACTTTATTTAGTTCTGTTTTGGTTATAATTTGAATTCCTAGAAGCGGAAAATTGTATATGATGAATATATATTTTATCTATGCGAATATGTGAATAAGCCAGTGAAATATATAGTATAGAATTATATGACTTTAATAATAAAATTCCAAACTCTGTATTGCTAGAATTTTTCTATTTATCTTCAAGCCGAATAATATTTGTATTAATATGAGGAGCATAAATATTTAATTAAATTTAATTTTTATTACAAAATAAAAATAATTAATTCATTATTAACGAGTAGAAAATAAAGTCACACGACAAAATAATATAAATTCTAATGTATATTTTTAGTTGATAGTTTCATACTTATACAATAATCAACCGATTGTCAAATCTGTTAGTTCAGACAAATACAACAGTGTGATACCTATTTATGGATTCTTAGACAAACATTAATATCTATTTACACGTAGACTTGTGACAGAAATTAACTATGTGTTACGCTATCTGAATCTAGACGCGTCCATTATACGACAGGGGAGTGTTGAAACTTAGCGACATGCTGGTATTACATTGTGGTTGCTGTGATTGGCTGACGGATAACTATCAAAGTTATTGGATATCCGACACAGGTGTGCACTTAGAACTCAATCTTTAACCTTTCAACTCTCAACGTGACCCTTGTAATGTGCGGGAGACCGAACGACCTACATAACCATCTGTCATATTGACGCTTTAGGTTTCAACCATTCCATTTCTTATATATATCTGTTCCACTTTCAAACCTCGAACTTATCACATACTATCTTCTAAATAAATACCACCTCATACAAAATATACTTTATATACAACCATGAAGAAAATGCACTGTGTACTATACAGATAAGAAGTTTATTACAAAATAGTTACGACCAAAAGTCCCTTCAAAGAGTTATTTAAAAATATTTTAACTTGAATTTCATATCATTATAATCTACCATAGTTCTAAACTTTTCCAATTTTTAGTCAAACAATGATTACAAAAATGTGACAGTAGATTTTTAAAATAATTTTGTTCCAGGTTCTCTGCAATGTAAGGAAGTTCCGTACTGCAATCAGAAGTAAGTTGTATTGCTTATGAGCAAATTCAGTTATATTAGCAAGTTAGTATTAGTGGTTATACAATTAAATAAACATGAAACTAACCATCTCTAAATGTGTGTGTGATCTTGGTTCATTTACAATACTATAATTTAACTGCTAACGGCCACTAACCCCTAGATAGTATGTGTAAGATTACAGCTATATTAATAGGCTAATAAATTACACTAGGCCGAGAGTTAATAGGTCTCTGGTTCCCTGTGTCTATTAATCGGCAATTTGATCTTCTCATCTCTAATTGAAATGCTGGTCATTTTTCAACCACTAAAAATCACTATTCATGTTAAATACCAAACGCAAAACTAGTTTATTTAAAATATTTCATTAGTCAATATTAATAACAAAACTAAACAGGTCCTTCTCTTTTAATTTTGTAAAACTATTCAGTGTAGTATTAACTACACTTATAGAATTTCATTTTCATTTGTATCTGAATGAATTGATTTTATCTTCATTCAATAATGGATCTAGTATTTTTTATAATTTTTCATTTTATATGTATACGAAAAAAAAAATGGATCCTTTTTATATCCTTCGCTTTTAATGCATATTCGTATAAAATGAATAATCCCAACAAGTGTAATAAAGTTATTACTATGCACTGTATAACAACTATAAATAAACTATACCGGGTCTCTAAAATTTAGTAAAGCAATTCCGAATATATCAACTCGCGCAGTGTAACTTACAAAAACCACAAATCTCTATAACCGTGTGCTTCTATACAAATTTCTGTAGTCGTTTTTTCGTTTCTCTGTGTATGTATGTATGTAAAACTCGACAAAAAATAAATTTACCGCCACTGTGAACCGGAGGCAAATGAGCAAGCAGTTGAAGTTGATTTAGAACTCTCTGCCCTGTAGTGTATCAGGGGAATCCCCTGCTCATATAGCCAGAGAGAGAGAGCGAGATTTGCCACGTTTTTATTATCCTCTAGTAAATTGAAACGTCTGTTAGTCCATGCCTTGCAACTCTATAACCCGATATATTTTCAGTCAGATACAGCCAGCTAGGATGTTGGCACCTGTGAGTTTGATTTCGTTTCAAGATGAGTATCCTCCTGAATGCTCTTTTACATGTATTTCAGTTGCACTTGTGCACAGATAGATATTTGAATTTTTTAAATTACAATTTGCGCACTTTCTTTTTAAATATAAATTTGTTACATTTTTTAAATATTAGGTAGAGGATTCCTAATAAATGTGTTATTAAAAGTGTTACCACAATGGAAACGTTTGAGTAACACTGATCTTTAGTACTTTATATATGCACGTGTGACATTTCAAAATTACATGTACATTCTGCGAGTTGTAAATGTTCTGGAGTAAAGTGTTAATATCTAGGATTGTGCAACATATTCTACGTGTACAGAAGTACACATATATACACACATACACAAGTCCATACATGTACACACACACACACACACATGCGTTAAAATGCCAACAGAATAATCCATCTGTTCCAAGAATGTTCACTGGAAATATGTGTTTATAGACTAAAAGTAAAGAACGTAATTTGTACTGACCATATAAGAACTTATATAGATGCAAGAAAGCTTGTTTCATAAACATCAAGATTATAAATTAAACTTCAGAAAACACAGATTCATAAACATAGGATGGTACAAAGTAAACTATGTATTTCTATACAAAATATAATCATAATGCAGACAAGCACACTTCATACTTGAAAGTCTGCTCCAGGTATAGTATTATAATTACTCTGTTTAAAATCACTCTTGTTTCCGTTGAAACCTCTTCAATCAGAACTTTTTCACTTCATTGGACGTACGAAATGTTGTACTTCGAGTTTTTGAAAAAAACTTTATGGAATAAATGAATAACTAAATTACATCGTTGACGTCAGAAAAACGAAATAATAAGTTTTGTATGGTTTGTTATTGAACAATATTCGAAGCGTGAAAGTTGGAAGCCATTTTATTCAAGCTACAATACCTACAAGAGCAAAAGTTTTACAAATTGAAATTGAATAGCGGAAAATTTACTCGCAAGCAGAACGCAAGCGATACGTATGTATTTTATCTTGAAATTTACATTCATTAGATGTTGATAGTGTCGTGTTGAAATAAATTAATTTTTTATTAGACAATTTCAAAAGGCACAAGAAGAGGTAATATTAAATTTAGTCTTTTCACGTTTGGAAAAAAACCTAGTGAAAACATAAGCAAATATTATTTATCTTAATATATTAGCAGATAGAAGAAATACTCTTTAAATAGGAAAAAGCACTAATAAAGTTAAATGCATGTTTGGTTTTGTTTCGCTAATCTGCTAATAATCTTTTTAAATTACATCTTTTCTGTATTTCATTTGTATCACAAATAATTGTAATTACAAAATAAATTCATATTAGAATTTTTTTCAATGGATATTCACGCGTAAAAGTACTAAATTCAGCGTGATAAACAATATTAGAGGATTAAGAAATCTCAGTGTAATCATTCATAAGATGTTCGTTCCGAATGCTCTCCCTAACATGACCGGATCTCACGCTATTTTGAATGCCGGCAGCGATGTGAGTGTCCCCGGAGGACACCCGGAGTAGTGGTGCGCGGTGTGCAGAGGGAGCAGGATAAGCGCCTACACGGCGCCCGGAGTCAGTACAACAAGGACGTTGATTCGTACCGGACGTTCGTTTCAATGTAAAGCCGTACAACAATGAAACTAAGTTACTAGACGGGACGACGCGTATTATGTGTTATATATAGTGTTATTTCATTTCAAATGATTCGTTTTTCTAATAACACAGTATTCAGGTGAGATTGGAATTTTTATTTATATTTAATAATTACTTTCGCTAAATACGCTATTATTCAATTCACAATTCATATATTTGAAATAATAGTTATTTTTAAAATTACCCGTGTTAAAACTAAATATTTTTACTATTCTATTTTTCAAATACACAGTAGTTATAAAAATAATTTCAATAATTCAGCCGCTAAGCAAAATATATTTCATTATTCACATTAACTTTTTGCCTAAATTTATATTTTATATTTAGAACAGCCGGTGTAAATGTACAGAAAGATACATGATAAAATATTACATTCAAACCTCATTTTAGTAAATATTATATACTAGTAGTAATACTAATGCTGATGTCTATATTCACTACATTTAATTAACTTAGTTTCCACAATTTTTTTCTCTAGTGTCTGTAATGGATATTTCCATTTAGCATTTCCATTTTCCCCCGTAAAACTTTATCTTTATAATTATGGTATTAAAAGCATCTGAATATTATCGAACTATTAAAGTGTACTTGAGATTTTATGCAAATTTTATTACCAACATCGAAGCATAAATTACAGACGAAAGTGACAAAAAATATCTGAGATGTTATCTTGAATATTAAGTATGGCATTATGAAACAAACCCTATGAAAATTTTCAAAAATATCTACAAATAATTTCAATTAAATATAATGTGTATTTTAATTTTTGGCTTGCAATTTTTTCAACCACTAATTTATTAAATACAAGCCGATGCTATGAAATATTTTTCAATGTCACCAACCAAAAACAGTAAATATTTATTCGTATATTAAACGTCAAATATTGATGGGTATTTAAATTTGTGTATTTTGGCCTTTTTGCATTGAAAAATTGAAAATCCACCGGATTAGTAAATTATAAACACTTCAAATGAACACGAACTAAATCATTGAATAAACAGAATGAAATATCCGTGAATTATTGGGCATGACATTTTAACGATTCAATGTGTGAACTTTTGCTACCGTTTAAAATTTAACGTTCGGAACTAATATTTTTATTAACCGTTTTAAGATGAAATTTCCGCTGTTCTGGCTTGCAAAATTCTCGGTTGGAATTGATCGTTTCGTTCAGAAAAATTATAGAATTAAATTCTGTAATTAAATTTTGTTGTTGTAGAGAACGGATGTTTCTTAGAAAAATAAAAACTATGTAAGGTGATAGCATTACTTTGGACTTTATATATGTGAACATAAATTTTCAACGACACCTAAGCTTTGCGCACCATCAGTTTAAATTTAAACCAAAATCTTGCAGAATTTAAATTCAACCTGAATACAGTCCTTTGCTATGTTCCTTCAAGAAATATCATCCTAGCCTAGACACTCAAGATTTTGTATTATTCTTATCGATATTTTTCTAAGTATTTCGCGGTAATTTTTTTGCCAATAAATGGATATTGATACTTCTCGCTTCAGTATCCGATAATGTCGACTTGTAAAACCATGTGTCATTCTAATTACTATTTTTAACTAAAAATGAAGATTTATATCACTGTGGAATCGAGTAAATCACCCACCAGGAAAAATAATGTGTAAATGAAAATTTATCACCGTATAATCACTATCTATCATTTATTAAACTTGTCGGATTGAGTAATTATTTTATATTCAAAATGGAAATTTCACTATTATTTCAGTGTTAAATCTACATGTACAGGTACGAATGAATGCAAGTAGTTTTGGTGAAATACTTTAGTTGACATAGTACCAGATGTTCAATGATCTGACTTGCAAATATTTGTTTTTGTTCGGAGAAATCTTGTTCGAAGACAATGGAAAGAGTACATGAGAAGATTTGCATCTGTTTGCGGTTTTCTCAATAAAGTGAAGTACAAATTTATTAGTTTAACATGTGACATTTCAAGTTAATTCTTAAATCTAACAGAGTTCTTCAATTGTAATGTAACATGTCATGCTGTAGAAAAAATATGTTTTTCTAAATCGATTTAAGAATACTGGCACTATTCCCAAGGCAATGAAACACTTACAAAAATCAAGAAAGGTTCGAATTCACACACAAACATCTCGTGAGAAGACAATAATTTTCAATTGAATTGTCAAAGAGAATTTCTTTGGCTGCTAGCCTTACAACTTTAGTTTTGTTTTGTTCTGAAAAGTACACGAAAATTTGTTCATGAAATAAATTTGATAAAAATTGTTTTACAACACGTTAGAATAATAACTTTTTCCAATAAATGTCAATAAAAAAGGGTAGCGAAAACTTTTATTCAATAATTTTCAACGCTTTAAACATTATTTTTAGAGCCATGCTTATTTGAAATTGAATAACTTTTATTCTGAAAACTGGAAATTATGTTTACAAACTTTAAAGGCAAGATATTTGAGGAAGCATATGAAAATATTTTTATTTATTTATTTATATTTACATTATTACGTACTGTTGCACTAAAATCATTATTATTATATCTGACGAATGCACTAGGTTGCTCTCCTAGCTGATATTCACAAATGGCATTGTTCAGTTGGGACTTGTATGTACAGGTAAACTTTAATCTATTATCTACGATTATATGATGCCGAAGTTCAGCACATTGACAGCAAACCGCCGTCTGTCGACATGTTTATAGCTTGCGCAATCTGACAGACTGAATACGTTTATCTCGCGAACATGACATATCCTTAAAATAGATCTAACATATTCTAGGATATATTGTCCATTGTACATCAACGTTAGGAGATGAAATGATGCCATGGATCATGTAGAATATTGCATAAAATATTTATATGCATAAGTGCATGTGCATACAAATTACAATAGTTTTGTCCTGAAGTTTTGAAACACTATATTTAAACTGCATAAATTTTATCAGACATAAGTAATTATGACTGTAAAATAATAAATGGAGAATTTTAGACGCAGAGAAAAATATTTTCTATAAAATTTCTTTACATTTCCTTCAAGTATTTTTTTCTCGGTATAATGTGATTTGAATACGATTTTACTCCGAATAACGACACATTGTGATTGTGATTCGTACTAAGAAAAAAACTTTATCGAATATTGTACGAAGCCAAGTATATATGTAGTACTACAATACAAGATCCATACGTATGCGGCGTTCTCAAAGATATTCAGAATTGTGTGGCAAATTGATGTAGTTTTAGAATATCCACCACATATAACAAGAATATTATATATGCAAATGTTCTCCACTATATTGTTACTGTAGGTTTCCATTTTATACATACGTATTTTTATTATACCACTACTATAATACTGAACATTTTCACTACAACAAAGGATAGAATTTTAAAACATATATAAGAAATTGTAGCGGAAATAAAATGTTACTGCTATTTCTTTTATATATTTTGAGAATAATTCTAATACGGTACGTTGCCTTTTCTTTTAAGTCAACACAAAATCGATGAAAATGAACTAATTAATCATTATTTTTGACAGTGATGTAATTTTAAGTTTAATTTGAAAATCAGCTGTTCATTTCCAAAGTAAAATTGAAATCCGAGCCGACGGCAACTCGTAAAATGAATCAAATAATTGATCAAAATCCAATTATATGTATGAATTTCATGTAGACAATAGGCAAGCACAGTATTCGTAATTGGAACGTATGTAACAATATTAATAGACATGTGAAGATACCTAATATACAGCCAAATATATGTAATTTAAACTATAAAAGAACATTTATATTATTATTGTGCATTATTAATTGTATTGTATTTTAATTACAGGTGCCATTCTGCCTATCCAACAAAGTGAAGTAAATTAAAAATGGGACATCAATAAAAGTAAGTTATTACTAATGCTAAGTGTATAATTATTAATTTAAAAATACATTTTGTTATACATTTCACAAGACATCATAAAAGTAATATGTCTGTTTAAATTGGTTATAGAAATAATGTATGAAAATACATTACATATGTACATATTTATTTAAACATGTAGTTAAGAATTACAATAAAATTCCAAATACACACTAGGACATAATATGGTTGAAATATTCTAGCAGAATTACACAGAGGTGTCCCACATGTTCTGCATCTAAGTTGTCTTATATTCAAGTCGAACATATTGTGATGTTTTCCTTGATTTATTTGCGCACAATAATTTTCCGACAAGCAATCAACAACTCTTTGTGTTTCATATAAGTTTGGCAACACTGCAATAATACATATTATTATTGTTCGTTTCGGCGTATTTATTCTAAATTTAAAATATGTATATACTTACTAATAAATTCCGTCGTTGCACATTTAAATTCACATTCCATAATTTCTATTTTATCTAATACGAAATTCTTGTAACATGCCAGAGAATATACTTGAAATTATTTACTTATTAATATTTCAATGTGATTAAATATATCTGTGGATACTTACCAACGTTATTAAATATACCACATATGATTAGAAATTGAATAATATTCCGCATGTCATTAAATCTTTAAATGACATTTCGTTCACTTTCAAATGTTTCATCCAGATGAATTAGTACACTGTGTTATTCCACTTTACATAAATATAAATGAATGTTACTTTTATTCAGATATATGCAAACATTAATATAAAAGCTACTAAACTATAAACTAGGGCAATATGTTTTACGTTTGAAACAGACATTATACTGATACCATTATTGCACAAATTTGTATAACACGGGTGACATCTCATATCACTGTTTATTCGCTTGTTACCCAAGCCTTTCTCTCCTAAATTTAGTAACATGCAATATTCTTCCGTTACACAGCTTCCTGCTAGATTATCCGAATCTAGGAAAAATAATATTATATGCTTTAAATATGTATGTCTTATTGCATAGATATTTTTACCTGTATAAAAAATAATAGCACATATTCCATCACATGATACAACAACAACTCCTGATATCGAGTTATATTGATAACATCTTAAACAATTAGCTATAATAAAACTATATTTTACTATAATTATCCATGATAATAATAACATAAAAATACCCACTATTATGGATAATTAAAACTATACAGAAAAACATTAAATTATGTTTTTCCATAACAGAAATTAACTTCAAATTGACACTTATTTGTTTATACTATAGGTGTCTAGATATTATAAAATTTTTAATGTCATTTTACATAGAAGGTACATATAAGTACAAATATTGTATACGTAATGTTTGTTACAGATTTCGTGCACATTTCTCAACTGACCAATTTATTTTGCCATGCCTGTGGGAGGTCGAGTCGCCGGAAAGGTCACAGGCCTTATTTCCAATGGCTACAACGGTAAGAACAATAAATATATAGGTAATTACTATTTACATAAATACTGAAATAAAATAACCAACAATAATTCCGGTTTGTTTCAATGAAAAATTATATTCTTTCAAATATCGCATTCATCTACGTTTTTACATATTTATACCGAGGTTTAAATGTATGAACTTTTTGAACAAAAATATTTGTCGCGTGCCATTATAGGTATGCATTATTTTGTAAATCTATACTGACTCTGTAAGTATTCGTATCTACATTTCAATTCACAGTGAATATTCACAAATTTCATCTAAAATAATACTAGATGGAAAAGTTAAAGTATATCACTAGTGGTTTATTTACTAAAACCGAGACTAAAACAAATAGCGAGTTTATTTAACGTTCTGCAAAATTCCAGCAAAGTTAGAACTTACGTTGGAATTAAATACACACTAGTGCATCGTACAAATGAGGTCATAGAATGTAGAATGTGGTTGAAACATGTACAAAACTGTTAACAAATAGAAATGTACATCTACAGTGCTTCAAATCAACAAAAGTTGAGGTTTTCTACGTCTATAAATACGTCTTTAGTATATATTTTTAAGGATAATTGTATTATTAAAGGCGCGAATAAAAATAACGTTAATATTACAAATATCGATGTCTAGACTTTTATTTTTCCTTCGTTACCGGCTGACGTCAGAGTCAAGTAACCAGGTAATCGATTATCCAGACAGATTTGACAGCTACACAGCCAATGCGTTATCCATGAAATATTAGCAGCAGTCTGCCCAGGCATATTTTTTGTAATTCACTTATTTCGTGAGAGCTAAAGTTTTTTTTTATTTCATTAAGCGGATCTATTCTGAACTAATCAAGTATAAACTGATATGATAGCTCACTGTAAGATAACTCAATCAGAACTGTATTAATTGATCTATATTTTATTACAGACAGAATCTCAGATATGAAAGAACAGTTCAACAACTTTTGTTTATGTCGTTTTTATTCGAAATTTTCTATTACAATGTATAGTTTTTTTTTTCTCCATTGCAATTCATCAAATTTCCAAGACATTATTCGTACAGTATACTGACCTACATAGGATCTTTTTGGAATTTGGCAACGTTATTTCATAAGCAATGTATTCCACTTGCCGGAGTTATATAACTCTCGTCTTTGTTCTTATTAGGTTCTTGGCAAAGTTCGTTGGCGCTTTCAATGTATTTACCTGACAAATATTACGTCATGTATAGCAACGTGCTTTGTCAAATATCCAAAACAGCCGTTAGCAAAATTTACACGAATAAAATAGAATGGATCATAAAATATTAATAGCTAATCTTACATAAAGCCACCAGCTACAAAAGGCAGTTATTCTTTCCAATACACATTCAGTATTACAAACAATATAGCATACTATCACGAAATTTATATTTATTTTCTTTTGTTTGTTTTGTTTTATAGATATGTTTCTTGGCTTTTGACCAAAATTATTGTCTATTTTATTTTCCAGTAGGTTAAAGATTTTGTCAATATTTCTGTAACTTGGCATCATTTCAACTAGTTTTCTGGGTTATGTAACGTATTCTGTTTTTTTGAATATAAATGAGCAAGAAATTCAAGGATATTGAATAAAATTTTCGTAGCTCATTATTTAGTTTTTGGTGGAAATAATTAAATTAATTTGTTAAAATTCCCGCACCATGCAAGATGATGACTAAAAACTTTTAGTACTTGGTAAAAGTTCAAATAGTTTTTTTAGTTTATTAAGCAAGTATCAACATTCAGCCCTCTGAAAAGTTTAATTAACCCTATCCAACTGAAGTGGAACTGGTGATTATATTATGGAAATTTCGGATACTGTGTAAATCATTATTAATTAGTATTTCTCATGGTACTTGGTACTCAAATAATATTTATCATGTTATATACACATATATTACCGTAAACTTTAACACTTTGACTGCCGAGGGAAAACCCATTATGATGTGTGAATATATACACACGAATAGTTTGTTCACATTTAATTCTGTTTTCATTGTAAAACAAATATAATTTTATATTGTAAATATCAAGACGATTATGTGCATCTAGATGTGTATGGGGTTTGTTAAAAAGAAACATATTATATGAGACTTGTGTATTTCGATGTGTATGGGTTTGTTAAAAATAAACATTTACTTTCACAGGTCGATCACACCAAGGTATCAATGAGGAGATAATATGGGTCAGCATTGGTATGGGGGTGACAATTGCAATACTAATCACAATTGCCCTGTGCTACCTGATGCGGGAAAAGTGCAACCAACGAAGGGAGTACTACATAAGCGCATGAGTGGTCCCACTATAACATGTTGTCACCCTTCACCCCGTGTACACACATATGGACATATGAACAAATCACCATCCCAACTCTAACATAGTGTATCACCCCCACCTAAGTAATTGTGTTCCCTTCACTGTATTCTGTGCCATCTATATCTTTTAATTTAAAACAAAATTATTAAAACTTATACTTGTTTTGAATAACTAGGTTTCAAATAAACTTATTGGAAACCTAGTTTAGATACAATGGTAGTTATATTTATTTCCACAAAATTCTGAAACAGTTCTAAACTGATTTTACTAATGAAGGCTAAATAATTTATTTAACAATTTACTCCGCGATTGTATATTTAAATTAAAAATTTATAATCTCGGTTCATACAATCCGGATAAAATTTATATAATTTCACGGCGGTAAACTAAAATTAATAGTACAAACCTTATACATAATTAATGATGACGATGTGTGGGCAAACATAACGTTTTCATTCGGAACACGCGATAAAATTTAATGAGCAAGCTGGTCTTTTCAGCCAAACAACAACTGCAGGACAAAATATATAGAATGCGTTATTCCGTTATAAAACAATGGGTGTACATGCATTCACCATATGCACCATGTCTGATAAAAACGTATTATGTTCTGTTCCTCTCACAGAAAACGCGTGAAGGTTTGCATGTTATAAATCTGTGGCATAAATAAAGAATTATTCAGTATTGTTTGCACATGTTGCATATATCTGTGATAGGAAAATATGCTCAAAGAATAGTGGATGTGCAAATAGGAAATAAAAGAAAGTATTTGGAAAATATAAGCTATAAATCAATACGAATGTATAATACGAAAATATCAAGGTCAAGAATATTTTAGCACAAAGATATGGATAAAAAAAACTTAGATATAAGAAAGGAAAAAATCTTACAATATGTGAGCCAAGAAAAGTGTTTTTTTTCAGCAGTTGTTAAATATATTTTCTATTTTAAATTTAAGACTTGTAAGTCTCAACGAAAAATTGTATTTTTCAAAAACTATTATACTGGAAAATGTTACGTAAAATTCTAGGAAATTACAATAAATTGATATTGGTGCTATTCCTGTATCCAACATCCGTGAAACTTGTGGACAATGGGGAAAAAAGATGAAATGTCCGATAAAAAAAATCGCTATCAACCTGACACATTTTTCATTGAACGTGCACATATAAAACAGTCAATTCTGATGAAATATTCAAACTGCATATATGCTAATATATCAAATATCATTGTTGACATACATAACATCACACTTCTTGATATATAAATATTACAGAACACCTATTATCCAATTTATGTTGTTCAATTTCCTTCAAAATCGAAAGGTACAATTGTACTTAATTGTTAAATTTTAATATCCGCTCGATGTAAACATCTTTTCAGATTTTTATCAAAATAATAATATAATTTTTTCAAACGTGAACTTTGCAATATACAATATATCATGTTTTACATAATTTTATAATTAATGTTTTGAAAAGGAAACCATCAAACTGTCAAACATTTGCATTATTTTTTAGAGTTAAAAATAATAACAATGAGCAAGCTTTCATTAATGAAATCAGAAAACGGCCTTGTTCAAAACTGTTTTTTACCTCGATGAAAAATTAATTAACGTTAATTCTTCCAGCCTGTCGTTTGCAAACAATGTTTGAATAATTAATTAATACTAACAAATTGAAAAATTTTCTTTTCTCAGTACTGAACAGCTGTTGTTCATTTTGACATTGCAATTTATTTTAATAATATTTAATAGTAAGAAAATCTGTTTTCTTCGAGAAAGTAAAATCATAGAAGAAAATTTCAGAATTGGCGGAATAATAAACATATGTATAATAATTTATATAGATGGCAAATGTTTCAGTTCTTTGTGAAATTGCATAAATTAATCAATCTTATTGGTATCTTGTTCCTGTACACAATAACTCCGTTAATTTCTGGAAAACATACAATATCTAGTTCAGTATAGCGGATACTAATTGAAATGATTAATTTATGCCTAGATATTATTAATATTTTACAGCACAACTCATCCCAATGTGTGTACGAATATTGTACATAGTGTCATATCCCTTTACTTGTCACATTTTCATAAAAACATTGTACAGATTTTCTATATGCTAGTCACTCAATAGACACATCTTTATATCGAAAACATTTCACTCATGACTCCAGAATAGATTTGTCGTTGTAATGTGTCAATTAAACAGTTAAACATTAATAATAATTATAATATTTTTGCTAACAGCAAAGTTAAAAGAAATTTAAAACCAAACAAACTCAATTTTATGTTCTATATTTCTTTCGATTTTTATGTTTTTATTATCGGATGTGTTTCTTTATTTGTGTATCCGTTTTAATTTGCATAATTCAAAATGTTCGATTGTATATAACGGCCAGCATAACAATTCTGGATATATATTTACGTATTCCAGAAAAACAAGCAAAAAAACTGTTGAATTTATAGCGTACAATTCTGGTTACTGGGCGCATGTATTCCAGTTATAAAATTTGATGTAAATTTCAAACCTACATTGCTGCTATGAAATACATCTGGCTACTTTTAAAAAACCAATGTAAATATTACAGAACACACAAGTCTAAACTGGCCTTTAATTTGAAATTTATGTTGAGTAATTTTCCAAAAACATTTTATCTCGCATTTTATATTTTATTCCATTATCCACCAATCAGTATTTAAATGAAATTCCAATTATTTTTTATTAAATTCCTATTTCTGCTTTGTAAAAACTGCCTCCAGTGGAGAAATAAAATTGATAACGAGACTGCTTATCTTCTAACGTTCTCTAAAAATTTGCGTTAAATAAAATTCGTAAATATGCTAAAAAGAAGATAATTAAAAACGTGCCAAAAAAGTTTTAAAACATTGAATTTCAATTTAAAAAAATTAAATAAGTGATATTAAAATTAGAGCCTTTAGATTATTTATAGCCACCTATAGACGTAGTGTTAATTAGTCAGGCCTAATTGGAACGTATTCCTTCTAATTGTGGACCAAAGAATACACTGTCAGTATTGCAAAACATTGTTGTAGAATGCAAATATTCTGTTCATTTGTAATAAATTAATGAATGTATCAACAAAATATGACAACAGCATTGAGTGCGGAAAATATAATTTGCGTTACAATACAAATACAGGATATTATTTACGATATACATGGTCGAACGTGATACTGGAACAATTAAATCATATTTATTTGTTTCGCCTGCCAAATATCGAAGTTCCGCATAACAAAACCGTAAAACAACAACAAAATAACTATAAATACAATACAATAATTGGTAAACTAACCTTTTGGTATGTTGTGATCAAATTTCGTATTCGAATAACAGCCGAACTTGGAACTAATGATATTATATCTACAAATTAAACACTTTGGAAACACTTGAGACACTGGTGATTTGATTAGACACTAACTTAGTCGAACACTGTGATACGAACAGAATATTCCATAAAGACATCAAGTGTACTTGACTGGACACACACACAGTTTCATAGGAATCTCATACACAACCAAAAAATAATTTGACAGCAAACGAAAGAGATTCCACACTGTGTATTATGAATATGTTTATGTATTTTAGAACAACAGTTCACACACTTAATAGCTGTTGACTACACACTAATTTCTAAAATCGGTTTAACTTGTTAACTGAAACAAGAGTTTAACCTATTTGTTTGTATTGTACGATTTTTCCTAGTGAAACACACTGACTGATAGGGATTTCACTACACTCTATACATTTCCCACGGTATTCACGTTCACTAATTCAGTCTCTAGTCGATTTCATTGATTTCAAGTAATCAACTAATTGGTTTACTGTGAAATATTCACCACTATGTACCACTAGGTAATTAGAGAACAAGTCCAGTACGAACTGACAGTACAAGTACCTCACAGTGTAATGCAGCCCATAGTCCAACAGTGTTACCAATAGTCCCGCAGTGTTACCAACCTAATGACTGTCGCACTAAACGTCACTTTACTTCACAGTATAAAAAGTATGCAAATGTATTTGTAAAAACGACTGTTTGTAAATATTAATTAATGTAATGTGAAAAACACTTTTATATATATATATAATATTACGTTTTTAATTAATTTGAAGTTCTATCAGTATTATTAAAAATTAATGACGCATTTAATTAATATTTTAAATAAAATGATGCAATACTCACAGTGATGTACGTGTTAATTATGTATTATATATGTATAGAAAAGTCGCATTAAGTTTATAATTAATAAAACTGTTTTCTAATTACACAACAGATACATAAATTTATATCAAACCATACGTATTGTTCATTTAAATTAAGTGAATAAATTTATTAATCGTTGTGGTAATTAGAAATTATAATATTAAAAGAGTTCATGGATGATGCCAATTAATTATATAAATTAATAAATGCCAATGATTTAAAGAAATATGCGACGAATTTAGATATATGTATAGAAATAGTTTGCAAAAGAATTTATTGAAAACAAAAATGGTTTAAATGAAAGTAAAATAAATTGTGACATTTTAAATTTGCATAAAATAAATCATTTGAAACTATTTGAGTTTTGTTTACTCTTTACAGGATTGGACTACAGTCGGTGTACCCGTGCCCTAGATATTAAAAACACTAAAACATCACACAGGTAACTAGCATAGTTGTCATAATGGGCTAATGCGGACCTGTTCATTTATTTTACTTTTTGATACAGTAGAATAGCTCCTTCCATATACATATGTATAACAAATATTTTGCGACACTTTTTAAATAAACTAATTGTTATTGAAAAATTGCTATGCCGTCCTTGATCTTACCAAATTATAATAATATAATATAAGGACATTTTTCTTGTTTTATTTTACAAAGTAATCTGTAACCGTTTCAATTTAAATTCATTAAAATCTGTATTTATAGTTACGCAAACAAATATACACTGTATTTAATTTATCTTTTATATGCAAACAGTAGTAAATTGATCAATAAATAACTCATGTGTATGCATTTGTATTTATTTATAAATAAATTGTGATGTATTATGTGACAAGTGTAAATTAATAGTTATAAACTTGATGAATTCTGTAATAATTATGGAATGGGAAATAACTGAGGAAACAATGATAAGGTAAGAATTCTTTTATCTTTTTCTGAAATAATATCTTACTCTCCAGATGTTTAGCATTGCTGTTTCTTGCAATCATTTCATACCATATATTCGTATATATCTATGTAAATTATTCACTATATACCAAAGCTAAAATCCCCCAGTGCAATTAATTTTACCCAGTCAAGCATACAGGTAGTTACAGATCTTTGAACAAATATGATAAATAGTTATATTTGAACATTGACAGTAAGCTTAAGTACACTGTACGGATGCAGATGCATATTTGTATTATTCAATAGCTACATACAACATATTACTCGACTACACTTTCCGAAATTTCATATAATATTCAACATCATGACCGTTAAGATTCCTGCTGCTATATCCAATCAACCATTCGTACATTAGAAACAACACTATTCTATATTGTAATCAAATATGTATATATCTTCTATACAAGTGCATTAGATAATAAATGTAAAACACAAATACAAGTTCATTTTCTCCCAAAAATATTTAAATTTCAGATACTTGCATGCTATTACTTTCTTATACATAGTATAAGGAAGTATTGGAATCATGAAAAAATCGATTGCGAGATTTTGGTAGAAATACATTTTGAGGTCTTTATTTTATTATATATTATTTATTACATTTTTAAGTCGTGTGGTGACCACACAAGATTTTCTTTTATTATAGAAGAAAGGGAGCAATGACCTCGAGCAATACAATATGTGGACATACTACCCGCATTGCATGATGTGTAACGCGGGTTGCGTCTCTCTCAGTTATCAAGTTTTGAGTTACAGATATTTATGTTCACAGTATTTAAAGTATCATAAAAAGCCTAGAAAACAAAAAACAAAATGTAAAACACTTTTCTGAAATGTTAAATTTGCGTCAATTGAACATTTCGTAGCACTTTGAGTTTTAATATACATGTGTATAAGAAAGTCGTGTGGTGAACACACCAGATTTTTTTTGTTAAGTGAAAAGAACAAATCAGGTGTTACCAAACAAAGGGATGAACCTTTCGTGTTTACACATACTTTGCCCCTTTTGGGCTTAACCCTCGTAACATAATTCTTCGGTGTGCGTGGGCGTAGGTTGCGTGACACATGCGTGATATATTGTTTTGTTTGTTAGTTTCAGAATAATAATAAAGAATCCACTACAGAAGAATTGACACTTGACAATCCACTTTATTTTGAGTAATAATATGTATTGCTACTTACAGAATAAAAATTGACTTTGAAAATTTTATTTTGCAGCTCAAATAACCTACATTTAAATATTTTATATTTTCATTTTTTATTTGCTTGTATTTTTATTAGTATTTCGTAATATCTGACATTTCCATTATTCTGTCATTCGCCTACATGTAGAAAAATGGTTTTCCATAAAACGAATGAGCATAACAAATATTTGAATATTGATACGAACGTTTGAATATTCAGTAAAAGGGCACGTTTTCGATTTTATTTCCACTCGTACAATTACATATTTATATATTCGTAAATTTGAAAATAACTGACAATATATGATTTATTTTTAAAAAGTACCACCTGTTACAATAACAATGTATGTAGATTGAAGGTATTTATATATCATACGTCAAGGTATCTTTAAAATCCTGTCAGTGTATGATGTATAAAATATATATGACACGATATACGGTACGTTCAAATTTTCTCGTACATTGAAATAAAAATATGAATAGGTCACAAATTCCAGCATAATATTTATTATATAAGAGATTATAACGGATATTGGGGACGTTGAAATGCAGAATTACATATTATTTTAACTAGACTCTTTATGGATGCAATGAGTAGTTTTTATACTGGCATCTGGCGGTATTTTATCGGCTGTCAGATGGGGATCAATGACACGTAAACTTCTATTAGATTCTTGAGAGTTCGAAGTCATCACATGTGGAATACGGGAGCAGCTTCAAATTGTTCCAGAACAAGTAGACCGAATCTAATATCCTGTCGGGATCTTTAAAAAGCGGTCACACGGACAGTTTCCTTGGGGATATAACCTATTCCACAGTCTTAACAGATTTGACTCACGCAAAATCTCAGGAAAAAATAACTCTATAACCTTATTTATTCTCATAATTGTCAAAAGCCTTCGCATGTCATACAATTTAGGAAATAATATTTAAGATTAATACTTCTATATATGAAACAAGTTAATTGAAACGTTGTTGTTGTTGTTGTTCATATTGTAAGTAAAAGATTTGCTGTCAACCTTTATACAAGTCCCCTGATTTATGATGTATAAAGTTTGAATCGTGTTACATTCACAAAAACCTTTGCAAACACTTTTTACTGAACAACTTTCTGCTTAGAAAAATCTTTTGAATGCTTGACTGATGAACTATGCCTCGACATTTGACATATTTGTGTGGAAAAAAACTAACTTATTCGATAACATAAATGTACTTAGAATCAGTGCTTTTTTCGTAAGAAAAAAAGGTGCTGGAACTCACATCTTGTTAATTTTTTATTTAAAAAATTATATATTCAGTTCTTAACATAGATTTAATTTATGGTATTTAAGACAAATTTCATAGCAAATTCCAAAGTGTGGTCCAAATTTTGTTTGACAAATATCAATGAAACTAAACTCTGTCGAAAAAAGATGCCGGAACGCCGTTCCGTTGCGTTCTATGTCAAAAAAAGCATTGCTTATAATAATGATAGATTAAACTATACTGTCCTATTGAACAATGGATGTGAAGAAAACATGACTTTACATATGTAAGTAAAATGTATTGTCCGTCCAAAATTTCAGACTATAAACTTATCTCCTGTCTCCTAATTAGCGACCTTTGCTACAACATGTCTTCTCCTTTACTTTATGTGTCATCCGCAAAGCCCACAGCAGAACAAGAACTCTGTCTTTGTACTATGATTGACCTAGATAACAGAAATTCCATTCATTCTTTACCAACCATATTTCAACAATCTTTCCACATAATATTTTTTATGCGAACATAACACGTTTAAAGTTTAATATATGAAACATCTTGTAAATATATTAGGACACGAAATTTTCATCATTTTACGGCCGGTACAAAAATTTTATAGAACATAAAATTACCTATTATTCAACTGTGACGTATTCACATCCTTTTGGGATTTGAAAACTTTTTTTACAGCACCATAACATTTTTACATTAGATTCTACAACTTGTTCAATCTTCCTTTATATACAATAATAATATATTTCATTTGGTAATTGGAAGTAATCAAGTTTTTTTACATGGAAAAAAATAGTTAGACAGACTGAATATTGAGTAGTCCCTTTTGCAATTTCGTTTGTTAAATTTTTGCGAAAACTTCAATCGAAGCTTGTAATTTTACGCTTCAATTCTCGCAGTAAAATAGTTGTGTGTTTTTGATCTAAATTGATTGAGCAGTGTTTGAAAAATTACCCTAATAATGGAATGGATTTTTCAATACTTTTTTAATTCTTTTATTCAATTAATTCTTTCAAGTTAGATGCATGGTTATACAAGATATAGGTTTAATATTAATGTTTTATGTTTTCTCGATTCTTCATGTGTCGATTGTAAATTATTTGTCCAACAGCTGCATCTTCTGCTGCCATACCTGAAGTTAAAAAATAAAATAATATTTTTAAGACAAGCATTAGTAATTGTACTAATACCGAGAGAATGAAATATGGTGATTTTGTCATTGTCCGGCAGAGGTTTATCGTTGGATATTAACTCTCCTATTTCTCCCACTAACTGTACTCCCATTTTCTCTAAACATGCTAGTTCTACTTTAGCTCCTTCCATATGATCTACATATATCACTGAATTATAATATAACGCTTCAGCCAATTCACTATGATGATTTACGCCTGCACCAACAGCTACAAGAACATAAATTAACTTTTACACTTTATCTTGAATGCTATATTCGTTTTCTACGTAGTGAAGCTACAGTACCGACAAATATTCTATTACCGTTAATATGCACATTCGGTTTAACCCAATCAAAGTGAACTATAGGATTTGGAGTAAACGTGGCCGTCACGATGACATCTGCATCAGTAACACATTCCTTCGACGTTTCAGAAACTCGAGCAGGTATACCTAAACTTACTAATTCTTCAACAAGCAATTTAACTTTTTGGGAACGATGATTCCAAATGCGAATCTAACAATAAACGTATATTTTAATAAGATCATTCAATTATAATACAAGTTATAAAATACCTCTTTAAAATTAAAGAAATGCTGGAATGCAAGCGCGTGGATACGTCCTTGCGTGCCCGCGCCTGAAATAGCTAAGATATTATTTTTCCTCTCCGGATGACGAAAATGAAGGCATTTTGTAGCTGCAACTGAAGCAGCTGCAGTTCGCCACGCTGTAATTTCAGAAGCTTCAATTATCTACAATGAAAAACAATAAATTTTAACCAGTCTTGTCAATATTATCGTACAGAATACTTACACTTTTCAGCTGCCCAGTTTTCTCGTCAAACAAAAATATATTAGCTAAAATTCTAGGCAAAGGAGGGTCTAGTTTCTCATTGTTGGCACATACAGTTACCATTTTGCAAGCTAGAGTACCGCTTGTATTGTTTTGTAAGTATCCCGGCATACAGAGTAATAGATCTTTAGTTCCTAACACATTTGTGAACGATCTAGGATTTTGAACCGCGCGGTTTTGTGATACAGCAACAAGTGTTGTCTCAATGGCACCCAATGTTTCCTCCCAGTCGAGCATCTCGCGTACTCTATCCTCCGTTATGTGAACTAAAGAGCTCGCCATGTTTGTGGTAAAATAGATAACGGATTCAGAAGATTTCTGTTAAATATCTAATTGATAAAATTGTATTAATTTGATATTATTATTACTAATAAATCATGTTACTTTGCTTGAATTAAATAAACATACCTGTTTTATTGATTTCAATTTCTATCAAGTAAAATGGAAATGTATTAAGATAAAAATATGATGATACTAGCATACTTTAGCGTACCACAGCATCAGATTGCAACGCAATTGCACAAATTTTATCTATCATTTTTTGTTGTCATGCTCAATTTCATGTACGACTGTATTACACTATGCAAATATATTTTATGCAATATGTAAATACAAAAATTTTATTTTTCATATTTCAAATTGTCGTAGAAAATATAAATCATAAGAATAATTGTTAAGTTAAATGTTCTTCATCTGTCTAAAAAATATTCGTACCGGCGCCTATGGGGGTTAGTCTGGTTAATGTAAGGTGTCACTTCATAAGCGATAAGTGACGATAAGAATGCATGACAGGTTGTTGTACCTAGAAAGTACGATTTGCTACGACTTTGTTTTCGAGCGTGTTGTGCAGTGTTGTGACATGCCCTTTAATTGATCAGAAAAAGTGCTATTGTGTGCATCATATTGACATAAATTCATCAAAAGGTAACTAAATTTTAAATATATTGTTCGCAAATTTGAATATTTACTTAGGAAGTAACCAATATTTAAAACCTAGGTTATATCCCCAGAACCAACAATGACTACTTGGAAAACCGAGGAAGAATTCACTCAAGACAGATGTTTTTTGTCCGAGTTTTATTATATAAATGAACCAAAAAATACATTTGTCTTTAAAAGCAGTAAACCTGAAGCGAAAAAAATACAATCATTTTATTTTGACAGCGGTTCTGAATCTGAGGATAATCTTGATTTAGATACAGAACCAACAAATAATGAAGAAATATATGGTAATATTCGTCAACAAGTTAGAAATGTATGTTGAATATATTTAGTTATCCAGATAATTTAAATAAATATTCATAAAATGTTATTAGGTGTTTGGAAATCGATATAGTAATGACGCTATTGAGACATATTATAATGTGGAACGTCAGAACATCAGAAAGCTAGAAAATGAAACAGTAAAAGAAAATGTGGATACAGGTACATTGCCGAATAAAGTTGCTTCTAGAGAGCATCAGCAGTTAAATAATAATGTGCCAACCAAAGCTGCAAATTCTATGCGATGTTCAGTGGCTGAGAACATAGAAAATTCAATAAAAACGGTAGGTCATTGTAAACGACAAGAACCTGCGGACCGAAATTTGCCAAAATCAGGCAGTTCTTCGCGATCATCTTCTGGTTCTTCCAGATCAAGAAGACAGTACCGTAATGGTGGATCTGGTGACGCCCAAGTGTACAATTCACCAAACAAATACGAGTTTAAAAATGGCTTTAACTATAAGCGTAGGAACAAAGACTACGGTAATTGTGTTAAAGAACCAAATAATCAACAAACTATTGACATAAACTCACGTAAAGATTTTCCCAGTTTGTAATCGGTTTTATCGAATTTATTTTTTATTGTTTAACAAATATTAAGTACGGTCTAGATATTCGTTGATTGATTTTAATATTTTAGTGTTTTTTTTTAATGTGTACTGTATAATTATATGTTGTTCTATCTGAGTGCAATATGTATTTGGAAATTAGTGCGTTAGTATAAATATTTTCTTGTGTGAATTATAATGAATAACTAGATAGATTAGTGAAACACGAAAAGTGATTTTTGCCTGCATGCTGCACTGAGTGATAATATTGATAATAATCCAAAGAATATATATTTTCACGTTTGTATGCAAATGTATATGATGAGAACTGACTAATATTAATAACCATTCTATCATGCATATATCTTTAATGAATGCATAGAGATATATTTAATTTTATTAATATTTTGACTGCCATGTGCGTATGCTGTAGTCTTATTCATGATCTGTCGAGGCATTTGATGAACCATCGGCATAGAATGTAATGAAACTTGCTCATCACAAATATCAGGTCCTACCCTACACTAGTGACATTATATAAGTGTTTTTTACACCACACAACCTACCCCTACCCCACCATCCCCAAAATGAATATAATATCCTACCTTACGCTAGTGACATTTCATTCAAAGCCGAGCCCCATTGTGTAAAATAATGATTCTAACCTAATTCATGATCTACCTAGCTCGGCAGACCGTGAAACGACGTATTTCACAATGAGACTATGACATATACGTTTGGATACACATCATAGTGGATCTTCCCTTTACGAAAATCGGCTCTGCTGTCAAAGTGTTAACAAATATGCATACATACAAGTTACCAAAGCTCTCTATTCATTATATTTTTATTAAGTGAATATAATTCATACATCTGTTTATTACTAAAACTATATCTTTACAACAACCAGTTGTTTTTATTCCTGAGCAAATGGGATACTGTCTAAATTCTCGATAGAGCGGTCAATAACATTAATATCAATCTTTTTAGGCCAGTAAATTTTCTCGGATCGGTTTGTAGTCATCCATTCGTCCCTACAGCCATTCAACATCTAGCATTCATTTCCATACATCAAAGTAAGCACAAAGTATGATGTTTCCCTTAATACGCACATGCGCAGAAACAAAATTCTCATTAAGTTCCATTTTCGTTACTTAAATGAAATATTAGATATAAGTTATACATTTGTTACCATTTTTTTGTTATACCTTCTGCAGTTGTCTTTAAATTAAAAACTATTAATTTTTTTTTCATTGTAAAATAACTTGAAGACAACTGCAGACCATATATCAGTATATACTCACAGGTTGTTCATATATTTATAAGTTAACAAAGAAATATTTATTTAAATATATAAACGAAAAGTGTGCTATGTGTAAAGTGCCTTATTAAATGTTTTGTACTATATTTTTATACTTAATCGTTAGATTAAGTAGAGCTGTATCTAGATATTTAACAAACACGTAGTATGAACTAACTGCCGCGATTTGCTCTGACTAGAATTAATTTTCTTCAAAAACTAACATTAATTTAACACATTAATTAGAACATTATTGAATAATATGTGATTTGTTTTCCACAATAAACTTATATTTGTCAATGAAACCGTATCAGTATTTGTTTTTCAGTAAAGCAAGGTTTAAGACAACAAATATTCTCTTAATACAGTGTAACCCGCTTATAATGGACTTCAGGGGACCATGTAAAATCGTCCATTATAGTCGAGGTTCATCTCATCAGAATCATTACTAATTAGACAAATTTATATTCATGTTATTTCACTGACATGTTTTCTATTAAAAAAAAGTAACTAACACAACATGAAACTATGTACTCGTATATAGGTATACATAAACATGAC
>JAGJTL010000036.1:4579487-4596818 GCA_022063505.1 Calosoma granatense
TTTTTGGTTCATTATAGGTGAAAGTTTATTATAATCGAGTTCGTTTTAACCAATGTTTTTACACGTGTTTGAACCGGGACTTTAAAAAAGGGTACATTATAACAGAGTGTCCATTATAAGCGGGTTACACTGTAGTATATCTGTTGTCATATGTGTATTAAGTTATGATAGTATTATATGAACTGCCATATGTATTAAGTCATTATATTATTATATGTATTTATTTCCAGTTGCACCAAGAATACGTCGATTAATTCCAAACGTCGAATTTTACTTTTGGAATTGAAGTTTCAATGTATCATAGGTGCGAACTGACACTAGTTAATTTTTTATTGTTTATTATTTTTTTAAATATATCATATTCTATGAAATTATCATTCTGCAAAATTGTAAATGAAAAAGTTATTTAGAATTAAAAACTGCATAATATAAAATTTCATAGACACAAGTTATTATATTACTACTGAATGTATTTGAAAAACCATAATCGTTGTGAATCAGTTTGTGTTAAAATATATATTTGAAATAAAGTATAAAAATCTCTTTTCGTTTTTTTTAATCGTATATTAAATTGTCGTTATCCCAATATATTCAATTAATTAGATTCCCAGTTTCGTTTAAAATAAACTGTATTTGTTTATTCAAATTGAAATGTAAAATTATTTCAAATTATCCATGCGGGTGACAGGTGAGTTGCAAATGCATTGAATAATCAGGAAAATTAATCAATACAGACCTCGCTCTTTACTTTAATTGGTATTATTTGCCCTTTGACATTTTGTGACATTAAATACACACGACGGCACTGTAGAATTCAAAATCTAAAGTAAACAACGTGGAATACTGTGTGCTGGTTCCTTTTATAATGTTACTCTATTCCACCTGTATACATATATATATATGTGCATGTACCAAATGTATTAACAACAAAGGAACTTCTATCTTGTTGAAAATTAAACGACAATATTTATATAGGATAATTATTCCTGTATTCTTGCTTTTCATTAAAGATTTAAAAATAATAAAACGTATATAGTATGTTAGGAAATTAATTATCAAATAGGAACTTCATGTCCCCGAGTATATTATAATTGTAAATTTACAACCCAATATAATTTAACTAATACTTGTATGATTGTCATTTACAAAACATCCTATATCATGTGTGTATGCGTAGTAGTTATCTACATCTACATGTAGCAATAATAGCTTTTGTATGCCTGACATCAACCTAACTGGGAAAAATACAAGTAGAAGATGTAGGTACTTCTGTAAATGCAAGCATTTCCTGGAAAACGAGCAAGTTTGTCGTTGCCCGTTGCATGTAATATGAATATACGTTGTTAAACAATGCTTTATCTTCATGTCCTACAACGTGAAGTTGTACATTTTCCGTAAAATGTACCGATGCGTCACAGTAACTTCCTCTATATGCTGTCTGTTTTCGACAGATTTAAAATTCAATACAAATTCTAATTAAATTATGCTATATATTTTTGTATTTTATACTTTCCCAGTAGTCTCTGGTATTTATAAATTTGACGTATAATTTATCCAATAAATTGTATATCTCGTGATAATATAGATATACTTCTTTATACATTTCAGGAACTTCCTTCATTTTCTTTACGTTAGACATCGGACGTCATTTATTACCCTCCGAAAATAATTCGGTTTCCACGCAACAAACGTAAAAAATTTATCCAAATTCAAAATGAATATAGTTGACATTCACAGCACTGTCAAAACGTCACTGTCCTGTTTCACACATAAATATTCGGGCGAAACAGACATTTACAAATTTAGAAATGGCAAAGGCATTGAACTCTGGAAAAACAAAAATCGTCAGCAAATATACACTGGCTCATTTCTTCAAGATTCATTACACGGTGTTGGCACTTACAGTTGGAGTATTGACAATGTCAAACACACTTACGAAGGTAATATTTATGCTAATAATTTAGAAGGATATGGTCAATTATCATATCCGGATGGAACAATATATGAAGGATTATTTTCCATAAATCGAAGATACGGTCCTGGAGTTTTAACGTATCCGGATGGAACACAAGATGTAGGATTATGGGACGGACTTCATTTAATTCGTTTAAATCAAGTTTTATGTGGAAATGTTGTTCCACAATTAACAAACAGTTCTAAAGGGAGATCTTATTTACTTCAATATAAACATCTAATTCCCATTTGTGAAAAGTTGAATTCTAAATTAGAATATATTCTAAACAATGACGATGTTCAAGATAAAAACGAGTTATTCTCAAAATATGTACGAAATCCTAACAGTACTTTCTTCAATCATAAACTCTATCATAATTCGTTTTTCCAAAATGAAACAGATTTTACAGTTGACATTGTGGAGAGAATGGAAAATGGCAATACAAGCACAAAGAAAGTGGTTGTAACTCATTTACTAGCCTGGAACAACGAGGATTTATCAACAACAATTATGAAACATAGTTTTAGACACCGAAATTCCGAAACTTTGCTCTCTTACCGTGTTTCTGATGTCCTTACGGGCCAAAGACAACATTTTAGATCTCTGGGGTATCACGAGAGTCTTTGCTTAAACTTCCTAGAAAGTTGCTGTGAGAATAATGACCAGAGAATCATTAAATTAATTTGTGAGAGTGATTTATATCCAGATTTAGCTGATTCCAAGGGAAACACTGGCATTACATATGCTGCCGCAAAGGATCATGTACATGTTATAGAAACTCTTGTTGATTTTGGAGCAAACATTGATCATCTGAATGATGAATGTGTTACACCAGTATTGTTATGTATTTTGAGATATTTGGCCATAAAATATGACGTTATCGATTGGGAAAAAGCATTTTTACCTGTAGTTGAATCGAAGAATGAAGATCCAAAATTACAAGAATGGAGAACACTGAATAATTCCAACGTAGTCGAAAATAAATTAACCACTATAGACAAAGTGCAGGAATATCTATTTAATTTAGAATGTATACATCCAAATATAACAACGAAAACCGGCCAAAAGAAACAAAAGAAAAATCAAGAACCAAGAGCTAAGAAAAAAGTCAAAGTTGAAATAGAATCTGTAAAATTCGACGATCAAATAAACAATGTCAAGAATGAATTACTCCAAAAGATATATAAGACTATCGTTGTTCTTTTACAATGTGGAGCTGATCCAAATTTTGGTGAAGTTCCATTTCCTCCGCTAATTCTAACATTATTCGCCAAAGATGAATACATCTTATCAAAACTAATACAATTTGATGCAAATCCTAATATTACTACTTCCAGTCAAAGCGGAAATCTAACACCATTGCATATTGTTGCCTCTTTAGCACCATCACCAGAATTAGCACCGATGGTTCAAGTTTTACTTATGAATGGTTCCAATCCAAATACAACAGCTAATGTTAATCACTGGACAGAGGAAAAAGATACACTCTTAGCAGGGACACAAACCTTTGATTCAGGAAAAACACCCTTGCAATTACTATGTATGCGATGGGACTTTGAACAGGACACCTGTGATCATCTTGGTGAATTATTCACCACGTTAGTGGGATATGGCGCAGATGTTACGATCAATTATCTAGGCCACACGGTCTTATCATTAGCGATAATACGAGGCAATACGAGATTAATGATCCGTATTTTGGAATCTGGATTAGTTGATCCAAATGAATCTCTAGGAAATGAAATGGGAGTACCGTTAACTGTTTTAACATTGAAACGATACAGAAATATTTTACCCTTGAATACATGTGGAAAAGTATATAACATTTTAATACAATATCATGCAAATCCATTGAACAATGTTATGGGATTTAATGGAAATACAGTTGAATTTACTATCAACGAAAATAAATTAGACGTTGTTGAAGAGTTATCGCAGAAGAACAATAAGAAAAAGAAGAAAAAAAGTACAACAAAGAAAAGTACAGGCAATGAGAAGGTTATACAGATTTTGAAAGATTGTGCATCTAAAACTTTGGACAAACATTTACAGGGAAAAACTGTTAAACTGATTTATGACTATAAGATACAATGCAACATCGATGATGATATTTTCAACGAAATAGCTAAGTTTATCAACTTAGAAGATACAGTTAGAATATTACAAATATTCATTGATAATGATAAAATTTGTATCAACAAACCCTTGTGTTATGAAACAATTAAATTCATAAATAACCAAAGTAAAAGCAAAACATCTTCTAAGAAAAGAAGAAAAAGTAAAAAATCAGTTTCTATTCAACCAACAGTTGAAGAATTATTTAACACTCTGGATTTCGACAAAAATAACGAACAAATATCTCTTCCCTTTGGATTGTGTATGCCAGAAATGGATCCAAACGAAGAAAAGTACATTGTTTGCTATGAATGTCTTCAGAAAACAAATAAAGATTTAATTGTATGCCCTAAATGTCAACTGGTATATTTTTGTTCTCAACAATGCAATAGTATAAACAATAAACGAAATACTAAACATCCTTGTAAAATCTTGTTCTATGATTCTGAAAAGAAAAGAATGGAAACAGAAGGTACAACTGGTCGAATAAATAAATTCGATGAATTTAAAAAGCATAAAGAAATGTTAGAAAATGAACCTGGATATTTTGAAAATTTGAAATTAAAAAATTCTTCCAAGGAAAGATTTGGTTCTGGTCGTATGTCCAGAAAAGATATGTTTGATGAACGAAGTAAAAAACGTAAAAAGTCAAAACAAAGAAGCAGTGAAGTGTCAGAACGTAAGCGATCTAAATCGAAAAAGAAAGATAGATCTCAATCGAAGGTTCGGGAAAAATCTGAAAACAGGAAGAAGAAAACAGAATCTAAATTTAATTCTGAAAAAGATAAAAAAGCTCTAAGCAAAAAGAAAAAAGATAAATATAAATCACAATCGAAAAACCGTGATAAATCTGGAGGTAAAAAGACAGAAAGAAGATCAAAAGGATCACGGTCGAAAGACCGAGAAAAATCAAAAGATAAAGAAAAGAAAGGACGAACTAAATCCCAATCAAAACACCGCGATAAATATGGAAGTAGATATAAGAAAACTGATAAAGCCAGGGGCGAAAGGCAAAATAGGGAAAGAAGTAAGAAGGGAAAATTATCAAAAGAAAAGCACAGTGCAAAGGAACGTTCAATATCTCGGTATGAAGTGCATAAAGATGGAAAATTGAAAGGAACGAAGGTGAGATTTGACGAACGATCAAAGAGTAGAAGCCGATTTGGAATAGATAAAAAATCAAGATCACAAAGAATAACCGAAGGTATGAAATCACGATCAGTGAGTCGAGAAACTTCTAAATCACGTAATCATTTGGAAGAAGAGAGATTGGAATTAGTGAGAAAGTTGCGTGAAGGAATAATATCTGATGAATATCTAGACATGATTTCGGATATATGTGAATTTAATCCTCGGTTCTTTGAAATGTTTATGCCGTACTGTGTATTTATAGATGGCCAGTTGTATTACAAGTTTGACGGTGATAGTAATGCATATTGTAAACTAACATACAGTAACGTGTAAGCATATTATTTATATCTATCTTCATGAAGTGTTTTCTCATTATACAAATGCAGTTGTATTTCTTTTTTATACTTGTTGTGTATATAGTTTTGATATTTTATTAATGGAAATAAAAATAAAATAAAATGTATAATAAATATGGTTAGAATTGAAGGGAGTGCTATCAGTAAATTATGTCTTTATTTTTTGTTAATCAGCATATGTGTATGACTTTATATTATGAGAATGTTATTTATACTACTATATGCAGATTAGTTCTGTAGAAATGGAAAATGAAATTTGAGTAATGAGAATGTAATTACTTGCTTTGGTAATGGATTCGCTTTCGTATATAGACAGGCACACACGTGTAGTAGAGAGACGTGTGTATGCATATGTACATGTGTGCTGATATGTCAACTTGGTGTTCACTTCACCCCAGTTCACCCTGCCTGCTCACGGTTATTATGGATGTCAAGTAGACGGAAATGAAGTAGAAATTATTCGGTTTCCGTTCTACACACTATTTCCGGCAGGTAAATAAATGATGATACATACATTCAAATAAGATGGCCGAGAGAGCGCAAGTCTAGCTAATTTCGTTTAGAAATTCATTACAGTTTCAAACAACTTACAAGTTGAATATCAACGCTCTGTAAACGTTTACTTATTTTAATTATAATTACCAAGAGCTGAAATCAGCAAAGATTTTATACATACAAACATATTGCAAAAAAATTTTGAGCTACATAGAGAATCATTAATCCATTTGAAATTAGTAATTTAATTAACTGTTTTAGTTAGTGTTAGTTCTGCACAGATGTCTATGTACACGCAATGAAGCTATAGATTATAACATATTGACTGATACATAATGAACAGCACTAACAGAATGATTAATTATGCAATGTTTTAATGAATCATTAGAGACTGGGACTTCGTTATATAATACAAGGGCCTGTGTGTGAAGTACTACATGCAAAACATACAAGTACACTGGACTAACCGAAGTACATTCGCTAACGGATTAATGATGCAGTACTTGTTATAAAGGGATGACAGGATTTGCAATGACAATCGGTTAGTTGAATAGCAAAATCAATAATACTGTTTTGTAATAACCGTGCATTAGTGATAAACTCAAATCTGTGTAATATAATTGTTAACATCAGTGGTGTATTCAGAACATTTTGAACCCGTATTTAATGCTAATGCCCTCAACACAAACAAGTAAAAAAAAGTATCAACTTTTCCACAACATCCAATACGTTCTTGTGGATTCATATATTGTTTTGCTTTTCACAGCAAATTGAACATGAATGACAATACGAACATATCTGAAATCAATATCATTTGAACTCAAATAACTCCACTACCGGATATTTGATTTCTATGAACGGAGGCGACAGTAGCAGACGTGGATATATTTGCTTCCGATTTTAGCTTACGGAGAAACATACGTACATACACGTCTTTTCCATTGCATTGGGTAGCAAATCATTTATTTAAAACATAACACATTTATACATAAAATATTACTATGCATGTTCTGATATGATAAAATTAGTGTACACCGAATATTCATTAAAGTTAATATACAACGTGCATTTAATGAAAAACATGAGATATTTTGTTTATAGTAAGACAAGTTAGGTATAATTTCCCAACAAACCATAATTTGGAACACGACTCAAATAAACCTAATGAGTTGAAACTTTGCATACAGGATAAATCAACTATTTTCTTTTAAAAAGTACACGCAAAATTATAACTCGCCATTATCTCAACTACGAAACTAAATAAAATTATTAATCTACACCGTAAAAAACCTCTGGAACTAGAATTTCAACATGGTTCGCGCAAAAGTTTAGGTTTCAGGAGGAATTCTGCATGTAGCAGAAATTAATTTGCACAGTTTAGCAGACGCGCGCATTGCTGCTGGTCTTGTAGGAAATTTGCAATTTAAACAAGTCCATTTAATTATCTTGTTGACGTCACGTGGCAAACCGTCTAGAAAAAACAGAGAAATTAATGTGACAGTTTGCATAATCCTGAAGTGGCCTTCAATAATTTGCGTGCAATGGGGCACAGACAACAAACATGTCGTCACTTGCCTGTCAGCGAATGTAAATGTGTCAATGGAAGTTTTTCGACAAGTAAACCTGTTGCATGGTATATGTCTATACATATTTTATCACTCAATTAACAAGGATTTATTAATAAACATCGTTATACGTCTATCAGGATCTTGTAACTAATAGTTTATAGATTGATGAATTAATTGTAAGGATATGAACAGAAAAAAAATTAAATTAATGGAGAGTTTTTTAAGAAGAAGAAGAATATTTTAAGTGGAATATCCTAGATAATTTCATAGCTGATTACACAATAATCGTAAAAATATTTCTCCATCCTTTAATAATCGAGTTACCGATGATAATTCCTCTCTTCTGCAGCAATGGAAAAAAAGTCTCAATTTATATTCAAATATATTCCCAGTGAACTTTTAGTGCTAGGTATGTGTATACGAGCTTGTATACGGTTCGTTATCATTCGTTTTTAAAAATGCAAATTGTAGTTTAGACGTACAAAGCAACATTACATCCATACATATACAGGCTCTACTTCTGTGAAGTGAGAGCTCCATGGAAACGAGAGAAGTGTTTGTTACTGCGTTGAATACAACGTATTCTATCCATTTTTCACGTAGAACGAAATATTATCCTACATGAAAATGTATGACTTATGACCCGCGCACAAATATACAAAATATAATGAATTATTCATCAGCATAATAACGAAATATGTATCTCATTGATGTTTACTTTCTTATACATATTATAAAAGAAAGGATAGGAATCATGAAACATTTCAATCGCAAGATTTTGTGGATGGATAGATGTGTGTGTATCTAAATAAATTGTAGAAATAGTTATAAATATTTATAAATAAATAATGTGTTAAGGGTATCATGGAGTAGTATTATAATTAAACATCGTGAAAATGGAAGAACTGATTGGGAACATACTAACTGCATTTTGCTTAGCATACGATGTTTAGATTGCAGACGATATTTTTCTTTTATACATATCTTTTTTTAAATTTTTTTCTATTTCAAAACATTGAATTTAAATTTTTTCCATTTATTCAATTTTCTGTCTGCACAAATAGTTCAGAGAATAAATTATAGTCTCCTAGTCATATATACGTTTCAAAACAAACCGAACAAACGTTATATATTTTTCAATTTCATTCAACAACATTTTTATTTTTCTCTTCAGTGAAATATGAGAAAAACGCAGTAGAAAATAATAACTGTTATATATTGCATGTACATTTGTGTGGTTCGTTCACAATAGACAGTAGTGTTGAACACATCATGATATCTAAAATATAATAATAATAGGCGGCATAATTCTTATCATACCAAGCTCATAGCAGGCTTATGTCGTACACACAGGCATGGATCCAAAATTGCATTCCATCTGAATATTCAAGACATACATGTCACAGAACGTCATTACGCAATATAATGAAATTTTTCGTAGTCTAATAATACATAACCATACTGTTTAAGTATATTGTAAGCTATTTAATTTAACTACCAATCATAATAATAATTGCTAATATTAAATTACATTATATATTTTAACTATTAACAATATTCTCGAAGACAGTAATTTCAAAATACAATTTCCTATTCCTCTCATGTTCAAAGTCAATTGAACTGTAATGAAAATGTTTGAATATAATTTCAAAGGATATAATTCCAGACTTATATTATAGAATATAATACAAATGATCTTTTTCTAGTTTTAATTGTGAAACGTCTTTATTTTATCTTTAATTGCACAATGCCGAGTTTTAAAATCCGATTAACTACTCGACAGCAAAATGAAAATTTTATTGGCAAAATAGTTAATTGATTTTCGATTTCCTGATTAAATTCGTATTTGTTTAACTGAGTATTCCGTTTTCGAGCAGAATGTTGGTGTTCTGAATATTATCGTGTACAGGATAAACGTTTATTAAAGAGGATATACTTGTTCTGTGTGCAGTGTTCATACAGTATGTTGATAATGTACATAGGACGTGGTTATTTAAAACTAGAGTACTTTGTTTGCCCTATCATTTTATACTCGATCAATATAATAATGTGTTTCTACACGAGTAGCTCAGGATGTTAGTAGAGATTAATATTCTCATACTTGCACACACAAATAAAAGAACAAACATTATTTCATCACAATAGCCACAGTTTTATTGTCCAGTTCTATTCATTCATAGCATTGATACGTAATTAAATGCAAGATATCAATACAATCAAAAAGCAATAAAGAATTATGATTGGTACGAATCAGTTCTATTACCAATTATTACACTTAGAAAAAATCTTTACAAAACTGATGTTATCAATAATGATACCGTGATAACTTGAATTTGTGATTTTTTGTTAATTATTAGGAAATATATATATATCAATTTTAATTTGAATTTCTCTTTTTAGATAATCGATTTCAAAAGTGACAACTTTAAATAAAATGGATTGAATAACGTACACACTAAATTAATAGCATATAGTTAAAAATTCAATTCATAGCTTTTTGAAATTACGGATATAAATTTTATGACACATCAAAATATATTGCGTACCATTATTTTGTCCTTTTTTGAAAATCAATTAAATTATATGGTAAACTGTATATATTTTACTAACTAATATATATGTCCTTATATGATATATTTTATTTATCAGTATAACAAATAGTACAATGTTAATATTGTTGGTTAAAATAATTTTATCTATACGTATTTGTTTCTTGCATAATATTACAAAACATTCTCATTAAACCTGCATTGAACAAAATTACTGTAAATTATCAAAGTTTGCGCTGCAAACTTCCATTAAATAGTTTTCATAGCTTACTCTAGTTCACTCTTTTATTTTCAACAAGCGAGTAACTGCGTCGTAACTACCTGACATTTTGATCCTTCAGTGAAAATATCCCATTTCAAACATCTACACTTGTTCAAGTATCAAATACAGATTATACAGTAGCGAACTACGTTGTTAAAACATAAAACGTAAATATATTCAACAAATAACTGAAAGGAACACAATAATATACATTTTTATGTCAGACATAAATATTATTCTTCTAGAAAAATACAACGTTTTTTGGCTTCATGTATTCCAAGAAAACAACATATTGTTAAAAAATATTGACAAGCGAATATCTTAGAATTGTCAATATTTATTTTATTATTAATAAATGATAGTAACAAACAATTACGTTTAGATAAATTGTTTTTAAGTGTAATTTTAATTGGAGTTCAGTTTCCAAGAAAATGTAACGTTTCGTTCCGGTTTCAAAGCACGTTCCGCTTCGGTGCGAGAAGCTGATTTCTGAACAACTTGAAGCACACCATAGTTTAGAACTTGTACATATAATGCTCTTTATAGATCGCGATATAAAGAACAGAGTAATGAATTATATCGCTGTCATCTGATGTGATGCGGAACTCCTCGTCCATTAACGTAGTGAACACCGACCGCTTCGATATCGGTAAGTGTAACAAAAACATTCCACTGTTTTTTCTCCACCAGCCAATCCCGCGTCGTCGCGCCAGCGAACAAAGAATGAGAAAAGTGTTATTGGTCGAAATATACTTGGGTAGAGTGAGTGTGTACCACATTTAGAACGTACGTGGATGTGTGAAATATCCAGCAGATTGAGAGAGTGAATGCATCGTGAAATGTTGATATGCGTGTCCAGGCATGTAACTCAGTAATGATTGAGAGGAGAAACAGGGGGCAATATTCACAGTGCATTGCCCCTTGGCACAAGTGCCTAGTGCACGGCGGAAATCATAATGCGCCCTGGGGAATGATTCTCAATAGTTATAATTACTTGTTATATAGAACAATGATTACTTTGACAACAGGATATGCATGATGGGATTTAGTGAATTATTATGTAAACTGCTCTACATCTGTTTCAAATTCTTGACTACACTACTGCTTATAAATATATCAAGCGTGGATTTAAATTCCACTTTCAAACATATGGTTCTTGGAACACAATATATTATAGCGTTTCGTCTTGATCTAAACTGAAAAATACCAGTAAAATGACATTAATCCTACCACTCTACGTACCTAGCTGAAATATATTATAATGACATATTTATTATTCCTTTCACAAAATAATTGATCATATATAAGAGTGTATTTTGCATATAAGAAAATTATACATAATAATTTTTTCTCATAGATATTTCATTTTGAAAAGAAAATCTTAGGGAAAGATGAGTGTTTGGAAATTTAACAAATATCCCATAATCTGGTTTCAGGGACCTGCAAATAAAAAATGGAAAACACTTATTTCAACAAGCAGGACATCCTATAACTATGGATATTTTATAAAAATTTTCAAACCTTCAAAGACTTTTATATATAGTGTCCAATTTTTTATTAAAAATATATTGTAACTGGTTGTAAAACTCGAAAATTCATAGCTGAAGAACAGATTCTATTTTGTGCAATGCTCCATTAAATCTGTGATGAAAGTATATTATGGGAATTATAAATCATGAATCTGTATGCTCCTGATAGTTCAGGGAGCTACTGGTAACGTATCCCATTGAGATGATGAATGACTCAAGAGATTTTTATCCAGTGGTACGTCGCGAGCGAAGGAACTAGCGGTCGGGAGCATCGGTACCAGATCAATACACGGGCACGAGCGACGCTACGGCCGCGACGCGCGTGCACCCCCCAACCCCTGGCGTCGTTCGCTGCCGAAATCGGCGACGTCGGAACCTCCTCCAGTCTTCACTAAACCAGCGTACCAATCACTAGTGCATCCAGCCACATACAGGCACTCTGCATACTGCTGCACCCGTAGACACACATACATACATACGTATAGCCAATCAAGTAGTCAACAATACATTACCATCTGTGTCTGCACTGCAAGACAATTAATTGACTCTCCTCCAAATCATCATCGCGTCTGATGCAATTGCGTCCATTTACGAATAAACTTCGAATAGTTGAGTGTTGTTGAAAAGTTGTTTAGTGTTCACATTAATTAATTTGCACATATATAAATAAAATATTATTGACTTTCTCCATATGCTATTGGGACCAACGATGTGTTGAATATTTCTATAAATGGGTTAATTTTTTAATCGGATATTGAATTGCCGTTTAAACTGATGTGGTGCCGGTGAATCTGGACTGAATGTTGGTCACAGGATCGACGGATGTACTGTAGATAAAGCACAGCATGTACAGGGTGTCCTACAGACACCAATACATAGTTTACTTCGCGCAGTAGTGGAACACAGTAACCAAAAGGTATGTTACCAACTATTAGTTAGCATATATTTATTGTTGTTCTATCTACATAAATACTATGGTAGTGCGTGTAAAGACATACATGTGTCTGTTTGTATTCCATACTCAACACAAGGATGAAATAATTGTTGGAACATTTGCTCCTGATATTTTGTCTGGATTAATGGAATAACTGATGTTTTAAATTACTCGTACAAGCTCGCTGTGCTACTAATACCACCTTAGAGACACAAAGAATCTTTAATAAACTTTGGAAGTGTGAACTTTGTCATGTTAAAAATTAATTTTACTGCAAAACGAAACTTTCAGCGCATGACAAAGGATGCTCTTGTTTGTCATAGTTTATATACAGATTACATATACCTTAATACATAGAAAGAGTCGTTTCTATATTACCTTCTTTCAAGTAATTGTAGTTCCATAATTAATCCTCACAATTCTGCAATAACATCATAATTAATTTTATAGTAAAATGTGGATAGAACATCAATCATAATATATTCGGAACGGCCCGTATGTGAAGTTCATACAAAGAGTTATTAGCCATGCCAAGAATCGTTGCCTGATATTGTATTCTGCTTAAAACAAAATAGAATGTTTTTGTGCAAAATAATTTTCAGCCAGTAGTGAGCATTTTGATTTACTAGGTATTGTATTAAGCTTACACGCAAACAGCTTATTAGATGAGAATTCAATAGAAAGTAATTAGTCCAGCAATCTATTTCAAAGATAATCAAACTTATCGAAAACAAGACGGAATAATCATTATCATTAGATTTATTAGAATATGTGTTCATAGTTCAATTAGAATTCTAGATAGACAGGTAGAGAATATTACTATAGTTATATTTGTTGGACGCAGTAATATAATCAAGCTAAACATTTTCAAATATTTATGCTGCAGCCTTATAACAATAAAAAGCAAAGCCTTTGTGATTTGATAGTATCCGGAGCAAATTGCGAAATCGCATTGATCGACCGTATGCTTTGTAATCAAAAGAAACATGTTTCACATTATTCCTTCTGGGCAATTGACCAAATTCCTGAATTACACACTTCAAAAGCACGAAGAGACCTTAAATAGTTTCTTGGAATATAGAAAATCAGTATTTACAATATATTTTGCAATCGAAATTTAATAGGAAATAAACTAATATTACCAGTAATACAGAATTCGGATGTGTCATGAAACGTCAGAACTGTGAATCAGAAAAGCTTGGCAAAATATGTTGTATTTACTATGCGGTTATGAGTTATTTAGAACTATATAATTGCGGATCTTTTGACCAACAATGCCATATAATGTTGATCCGTTAGCGCTTCGGTTATTCTTATCAGTGTCATTCACAAATTAACATTTACTTAGAGTTACCCAATATCGCTTTGATACGATTTGTAACTATTCCATATTGACTTACACGAAACTAGCTCGCTAAACTTCTATACCATAGAATATAAGATGATTTTATCCACTTCACTTTGAACTAAGATCAAATATGATCACTGTACATTACGCAGCATCTTTGATCTGTGACCCCATTTAAAGCACCATGAATCTGTTTTGTGTATTGTTCTGTTGGCAATGTGCCATATATACTCTTGACTCCAGACACTGACAAATTATGAGTAATAGTACGATTTTTACGCCATTTATTAAATTACATTTCAATTAGCGAATCAATGTGACGTTCTGCTTTGCTAATTCATTTTTGTCGTCCAGATACAATTGTAATTTAAGTAAAATGAAGAGCAGTTTTTCTTTAGGAATATATTAAATCTCAATCGCTTATCATGCGAAAAAATCAAACATTTGTATTGATCTATGGAATTAATAAAAACATTAAAATGTTTCTACAGTAAAAAATATAATATAAAATTGTCCACACAAAATCAATGTTTTCGTTCATATAAAAATAATAATACTTTTAATATTAAACTGCTTCAGATATAACTATGTTTATATCATTTTCCTCCCTTAAAAGTTCAAAGGTCATATGTTGGAATTTAAAAGACCTTGGGATTTTTCATTAAAGGTCAACTTTTTCAAAATGTTGGCATGAACGACTATTAATGACGTATTCATCCTGGAATTAGTTGTTAACATTTCAAGGTTTATTCTGTGTAATTTCATGCAGTATTTAATAATAATTTGTTTATTTTTTATATTTATTTCCATACTGCATCATTGAAATATTATTTTCACAATTGAAATAAATCGGTCAATCTATTTTTCTTACTAAACCTTCTTGTTGATCTTTAGAATATATTTATGATTGCTACTAATATATTTACTCGGTATTTGAATATAAAATTCATTCGTGCATAATTTACATTTGAGAAATATATTCCATTATAAATTATTACTTGTGTTCGTTGTAGCATTTATGGAATATGTTATGCAGCTTATTTTTTTTTATTTGCTAGGTGCTTATATCTAGCACATATTTCACACGCCAAGTGCTAGCACGGCACCAGTTTCCCACAATTACTTTGTGAATAAAATAAAAGATTTTCAATAATATCCTTGTAAGTGACCCCATTCACTGTTTAATTATTTATTTAAGCTTCCCTCAGTAGAGCTTACGATTTTGATAAATACTGAATGAGGTTAATGTATATTTTACTGAATAAAAAAGTATCCTATATTGGTTCAAACAAAGCCTTTATTGTAATAGAATTTAATATATAATAGAAACAACAGCTGGAAATATTAATATGTAATTCAAGTGATCTTGTAATAGGGCTCATTTTATCTAATATTATTTTACCCTGGCTATAAGAAAATTAAGTTTTTACATTATTAAATTAAACTTTAAAATTCCTTTTTCATTTTTAATTAAATTAAACTATAAAGCCCAAAGATACTATAGTTTTATACTGTGCTTTGTACATATATACATTGTAATATCCTTCATAAAAAAAAGTTTTAAACTTCTGTCGAAGAGTGTAAATATTATTTTGTGTATTCTTCTTTGCAGCGAACCTTGAAATAATTACCGAGTTCCTTATGTCTGATATAAATAGAAAATCTTCCGTGACTTCAAATAACTTATTTCCCCAAACAGCCGTCAAACAATACATTGCTTTCTGTAATGAAATGTTTATACGAAAATGAAACGAATACTTTGAAAAAAGATATTCTCAAAGAAGAATCTATTTTCAATTTTATTTGTTCGATAAATTTAAACACACCACCCTAAAGAACAAGAGTCCTTTTCTATATTATTTATTTTATTTAATAATATTAATTTTCATCAGTTAAACAACCATATGTTCCTTAAATAACAGAATATGTAAAACAAACTATTAAATAGTTTTGACAGCTGTTAAATACTGAATTATTGTTCTGTGGTGATGTCATACAGGAAACTATAAAACTCCTAAAAATATACAAATCTATTTTTACAATTGAGAAACTCGTACAAATCATTTTAATATTACTTTCTGTTAAATATACAGTATCACAGTTTCATGCAATGATCAGAATGGAACACGTTCAAATTTCATTCGTTTATTTTAGTGATAGAATACAACAGATGGTATCAGGAGGATGCATAAACGAAAGAAGTTAAATTGGAGCCACAGCAAACTTTTTTCTCTTATTTTCTTCTTTCTTCAAGTTCACCAACGTTAATCTTTTCATCCTTCGGATTAGTACTGTATTTGCTGACTAGGTTTTTTTAACTTTTTAGTTTGTAAATAAATTATCTGTATTTCCGCTATTTGTCGATCTCGAAACTCTACGAACAATTTTCTTTCTTAATATATCGTCCAGTGCTAAATTCTAAATAAGTTATCTATTAATAATATTCTTGAAGATCATAGTAATCTTCAAGTGCATATATTTAGCAATTCTTGTCTACATTGCGTTTAAAATAGAGCGAGCATAAAACTTTATAAATAAATTATTCTCTAATATTAAATATATCATGTTATGTATAATACATTCCAGTTTTCTAAATATTAATAGTTAATTCATGAACAAAGGCATATTAATCGGATTTTGATTGGTAAATAAAATAAGTAGTGTCTTGAAACGACCACAGATTTTATTTCTTGTTAACCACTGCACAACCAAAAGCTTAATCATTTGTTTTCCTACAGATACAAAGAGATTTAGAAGATTACGAATCCTTGCGTAACTATAAGACACACTGTTTGTCTTGTGCTTGTGCAGTTTGTTTAACTAAGCACCAAAAGCACATCCACTGTGCCATTGGAACATTCAATATAAATCTGTTATACAATCCATCGAGATGTTTCGCTTTATTCAATTAAGGTTCATATTTGATTGTGTTATATTTCTTTTGCTTTACTGATTTTATCTCTTGTATTTGCAGAACATATTTCACAATATAATACAATTGTGGCAAAAACATAAATAAAATTCTATATTTTATTATGGTAATACTTTGTAATAAGTGTAATGAAACATATATCTTAAAAGGACTGATAC
>JAGJTL010000036.1:4596998-4630796 GCA_022063505.1 Calosoma granatense
CGCAGTTCATATCACACTAATATTAATTAATATTGAACATATATGTAATTACTGAAGTAATAGCCATGAATTGATAGGTATATTGACAGTTAACGTCTATATATTATAAACACTTTTATACATACAAGATTTGTATGTTCATACATAAATACGTCCAATTATAAATATTTACTCTTGTATTTAATACGATAGATAACGAATATTTACAGTTAATTTTGTCTTTCTAATAAATCTAATTATAAGGGAAAATTAGGTTATAATGATACAATACTAAATTAGCTTTCATATGACAGTTAGTTTATTAATAAGTAGTACATGTAACGGATCGATATTAATTTATTCATAACCTACCTGTATTTTACCCAAATATTAAATGAGTAATAATATAATTTATACCTACGTATATAGTACGTTATGTAATCACAATCTACATGTTTAATTATATTGATGAAATAAATAATGTTTTCTCTAAAGTACACTAAAGATCCTGATAAATAAACATTCCATCACGCGTTGTTTTTGTTAGAAACTATGTATGTAATATGGATGCAATTAGCTCTCAGCTCCTATTTAAACTATTTTAAGCCGATTGCACGAAATTACAAACAACTTTTCCCTGCACAAATCCTGCAATAAACTTTTGTACTTAAAATCGATTCGAAAAACAAAGCAACTTTATAATCAGATTTGAAGTGAAAAGCCCCATTTATATGTTAACATGCATTTATTATTTTTTCAAAGGTAAATTTAATACACGTTTCCGAGAAAATAAATTATGAATTACTGTATACTTCCTGATACATTACTGACAAATGTATTTCATTAGAATTATGGAAATCCAGTGTTTTTTTATGCCAGGCAAGGGTAGGATTCACCTTCATTGGAACATTAGTATATATAGCAGACCATTGAAAAAAGAACTGTAATTTCGTGTTATGCCTATGAACATAATCATCATTATGGTAATATTAGTGCCAATATTGACTGTATGTACACATTGTTAGGTTGGTAAGAGTCTTCTCTAAAATAGAAATATATACGAAATAAACAACAAATTACGTTCTTTTAAAGTAAAAGGTTGCTTTACAATAATTGCGACGCAAAAACGTGAAACATGTTTCGATGTACTGCGAATATATGAAAAACATTTTTATCTAACACAGTTATAATTTTATTCTTTGAAACATGAATTAATATACACAAGTTATGTATTATGATCCTCACTGTTTTTTTACACTTAGTAAATAAAATATCTTGCCTGAACTCCCTAATTAATAATCGAAAATTCCGCCACCAGACTGAAATTTGAATTTTAACTATAAAAGCAGAGAGATGGAGGTTGCTCATTTGGAATTCAGCAAATTATTTACCATTTGGTTGAATCAGTGACAGAAAAAAAAACCAAATACCAGCAGATATGTTCAAAAAGATCCTGATAGGATATCAAATGTATGGGAAAGAAAAAAATTATCCGTACAGCTGTTGTTTTTGCCGACCTTTGCCAAACGGTATATTGAGAAACTTTGCTTTTACGAGTCATTCAGTTGTAACAAACTTGACAGAACAGAGATCAAAGTAAAATAAAAACAAAAAGCACCCGCAAATATTATGAACGCCAGATATAAATTCATATTTCTTACGAATTAGCGAAGCATATTATTTCTCTGTTTGGCAAACTGGGAGATTTCCATAATCTGCCGAGGATCTGCATATGTTTAAGCTTGAATTCATATCGAATTTTCATTAGATTTAGCAGAATAGCCGAAGACTAATGTAGTTTTAACTTATAAGAACTGTAAAATAAACATCAGAATTACAGACAACGGGGAGATGTTGAATTATAAAACAGTGAAAAAACAAACAATATTGTTTCATTACTAGTCCTTTCAAAGCACAAATTGTTCTGATTTTTTTTATATATCTTACCACTATATATTGTGTGTGAAAAGTAATTCTAAAAGATGATTGGATATTTTTTTTGCTTCATTGATTAAAAATGTAAATACATATGCATTAAAACTTGAAAAGTATCTCAAAATGTTATACCTTGTAAATAAGAATATTATTTTTAACTTCTACGAGTATATTATGAACAACACATCTAGAGTATCTCATTTTTAGTGTTTTATTTTAAACTCAGTCGTGAATAATTCTAACTTCTCGTCGTAAACGACTTCTCTTGTAGCTTTGTCAGTAGATAAAAAACTTATTCAAATGAGGCCATTTTTATGTTTCACAGAAGTCTTTCATTCGCAAGAAAAAGACATGAATTTTCCCAAGATTACAATATTTTTAAACCCCCTCATGGAGTAAAATACTGTACATAGTATTCTTTGTATTCTTCAAAGACATTACTGTGGAAATATAATTTATATTACAGTTAAGAAAGAGGGCTGAAATTTCTTTCATGGACTGAAAAAGTGGAAACTCTCTACAACAATAGTTTATTTATTATTTACTAAATTTATACATTATTTAAACGTTCTCATATTCAACAACAATAGAACGCAACATTACGCTATATCCCAGTTACCCGCAGTAGCACAATTTTGCATTTATTAACGTCCATCAACAATAGAACAAACTTTCTAAATTTTATATTTGTGAAATATTACCTACTGTTTAATTTACTATTTATAATAAACTTATAAATATTCCAATATATATTCATAATACGAAAGAATATTCGCGAATATTTTTTTGTGGAATATACCAACGTTTAGCAAATTAAAATCAATACATATCAATAGTGAGTGCTAGCATTCAGGGCGGTGTCTCGTGTCCCATACGTAAAACGTAGTTTTAGATTTCATCAACTGAGATAGATAGTCGGTTGTCATCGACAGCGGCATAGGAATCCATTAGCAAAGTGTTGTATGTACTCACGTACATTGTGAACTTATGTCACATTGGTTTTCGATTACACACAGACAACATATCACCTTCTCATGTGTGCATGATTACAAACAGTTCAAGATAAAGTTAAATGTTCCGAGTAATAGTCATGCTAATGATGAATTAATGGTTCAATGTAAGGTTGTTAAAAAGCAATTGATATTTCCCTGCAATGTTTAATGATATTTGAACGAAGTTTGGTAACAAAAACATATATACGTAGGTACAATTCTACTCATGGTATGTTAGGAAGTAAGTTAATATAGAAATATGCGGAAAATGAGCTTTATAAAGTTAGAGAAATATATTAGATATCATTAAAAATTTATGATATTTCGAGATCTAAACATACAATGCTAATTTATAATTTCTGATATTTCTGTGTCAAAAACTCACTTTCCAAGACACAAATTTATGCTGAACACGAAACTGGATCTACAGTATAGTTAATGAAATAATTAAAACTTTGATTTTGTTTCGACTCGCTGAATTGGCTAACGAAACTTGACATTAAATATTGATTAGTTCTGTCGCACAAGCAACATCTAACACGCAAAACTTAAGTGCAAACAGTCATTCATGATTCTCAGTAGTACAAATTCAGTAGTCGAACAAAATGTATTCATTTACAAGTTTCACACAAAGTTCTTTTCTACCGTTCTATGAAGAAAGAAAAGATTTTTTCTGTGCCTGTTGATGCAGTAAAGTTTAGTTTCGAATACGTGAGTGTTTGCCTCTAGCGAGAATACATATATTAGGTTATGTTCTAGTTTGACATTTCATTTGAATATGTTTTAGAAGTTGGAACAGTGAAGGTAGTATAGAATTCAGGTTACAGTGGCGCGGTCACGGGGATTATTGATTGGGGCACGCGACCTGTGCTGTGCCACAGAACACAAACATACTTACACACATACACATACACTTAGTTGTCACGTATATTGCGAGTTCATCCAGTCTAGAGCAAGTACGCTCGCTATACGCTGTTTACCCAGCCGTACTTGCCGCTGTTAGTGTAAATACAATTTGTATTTTATAAGTAACTACTTGTTACTCTTTGACTAATTAACTATCACTAATGATATGTCATTAAGAATTATTAGCGTTCTCTTTCAATATATGTATTGCTACATACCTACCCGACAATTGTAATACATGTCATTAATATAGCAGTACAGAGTTTTTCCATTTAGAAGTGCATTGATTACTAGTATATATTACTGATACGCAAACTAATACAACTGGATCATACGAAATTAGTAAACAAGTGTTATATGATACAAAGTTTACAACGACAAACTTTTGGTGAACAACATATAGATAGAGTACAATACATGGTCAACACAGAAAGTTCTCGAACGCATGTATTACTGAATACGTTTTTCTTATTGACAATACGTTCCTTGAACTGATAGTATTACCATATCATTCTCAAAAGTATTTCTCTTTTAATATTAGAATATGTTAATTTTTCCTTTTTTAATATTAGAATATGTCAATTTTTCCCTTTTTGATATTAGAATATGTCAATTTTTAATTTGTAAAACGGAAAATGTATTCCGGATAGCATGAAATGGAGAACTGTTCTAGATAGAATCATACATACGTAGTTACATTTGATAGAGACGCAATATGAAATTGTAGGGGCGTGTGCAAAAAGCTTGGTGCTGTGACATGTTATGTTTTTGTTTGAAGTGCATGAGATGGCGGTGTTTCTCTGATCTATACGCTCGCTATATGGTATTGGCAGTTGCACGTGACGTATCGGCAAAGCGATGTTGACGTGGCGAACGGTGGTTAGAGATTAGGAACGAGCTAATATATAACTATATATATATAGAAAGAGGGGGAGACACTGTGAGTCAGTCAGACAGAGAACAGTGAAGTGACATTGTGGTGCGGGTTGCAGGAGGGAGGCAGTACACCACCACCACCACCACCACCCCCAACACCGCCATCATGCACGGTTCCGTGGGTCTGCACTCGGCGATGGCCATCAAGCGACAGAGGCGCGCCCGTGAGGAGAAGCGTCGGGCCCGTGACAAGGAGCGTCGATTCAGTTCCCCGACCACCAGTCAGAGCAGCTTGGACCTCCATGGCCGGGCACGTCGGAACCAGGTGCGTGGCGCTCCTCCTGACCACCGTCTCGCCACCAGCATCGGTATGTTACATCTGGGCGTCGTCTTCCTAGTGCTCGGCCTCTTCCTCATCGGCAGTGGCCTCCTACCTGACGACATGGTCACGTGGCGTGGCGGTGGCTGGTGGAACGAACTAGTCGCCACAGGTCTATTCGCTACAGCCCTCGGCATATTTCTCATCTCGCTGAATCGTGTGATGAGCAAGAAGGAAGAGGACGATCTGAACGAGTACGTTCGATCACAACTGACACGTTCCAGATCTGGTCACCGGTTGGAACGAGACACGGAGACCGGCTGTCTAACAACGAAACAACATCGTCGTCAGTTACAGTTGCGTCGCGAGGATGTCGAACGTGGACTGGTTGGGGATGAAGATCTGCCTGCAGTACACTCGCCAGCATTGAAAACACCACCGCTGGTCGTGCCCACCGTCAACTTCATGAACGGCGACGCACACCTGGAGAAGATCCTCGAGGAGGAAGTGTCCGAGAAGGACTTGGAAGATTACAAGCGAGTAGACTTTGAGATATTCAACAAGGAGACGATGTCGACCACAACTACGGCGAGTGTGAGTCCTGGTTCTCCGTCAGAGACCAGGGAATTATTGACGAACGGCCGGTACTTGCCGATGTCTAAGATGTAAATACTGTATTAGTAGTCAGAAAACACATTCATCGGTTTTTAAAATCTCTCGACGTTCTCAACTACGTAGATAGATTAAATATGAAATTTCCTCCAGTTTTTTTTGCAAGAAAGTTTCTCTTAAACTTGATGTCAACTGATACATTTCATTTTGTTCCACATTATCCCCAAACTAATGAAACATACAATTACATTGGAACAAATTACATTTACAGTGCATACTTTCTTGTAAAAAAAACTAGAGTGAATTTGATAAGTTCCCTTCTAGATTTAGTCTAGATAATCCATCAGTCATACGCCATAATTCAGACGAATATTCGGCGACAATTTTACCGACGAGACGGTTACCAAACCAAACTAAAATTTTGTCGATGTTGCTCTTTGAAATATTATAAACATAACAACAACAGTATTTCAATTTTAAAAAAGAAACGTAACATTCGATCATTTGCAATTACGCATTGTTTATAAAAACACGTCGGATCGAATGTAAATCATTAGTCAAATAAAATCCATATATTTTTGTATTAAACGAAGTGGAATTTCAACCACACGATGCAGCTTATAATTCGCAATTTAAAATCATATTTTAATTATAAAATTGCAACCATTTGCCTCTGTACACACAGGTTTAAAAGTATGCTTTGAAATTTTCAATACAAAAAATGTGAAAAAAATTATTCTGGCACAGAAAAAATAGATTGTTGGTTAATTGATATTTCGAGTTATAGATAATTAAAGTAATGTTTCATGTCAAGACACTACAAGTGAGTTGAAAACAGAAATATCAGATTTTATAAAGTCTATCGCATATCTCAATATACAGATGACATAAAGTGTATATTTATATTTACATTTTCTAATATTTATTTCCAATGAAGATGAAGATGAAATACAAACATACAAACAACCAATGTACGTATATATATTTAAATGATAGGGCTTTAGTGTTTCCACAGAAATGGCACTTTCCAAACATACTCTGTGATTTAACCTTACTTACTATATGCACGTATATAATATTATACAATACACAAGTTTATCTCTTTATACAAGAATAAAATGGGGCAAGATTCGTGGTTCTCATCAATATATTTACACATTATGTGTTCACCAAACAAACATCTAACTCTCCCACTTCACATTTCATATATCACAAATTCATTTTACGATATCTGAAATACAAATTCACCGCTATAGGTCCAAGTACAAAACAAATATTATTTTACATTTCTTAGATAATTGCCAACCATCAATTAGTATTCATTTCTCGACAAACATCATTAACAAACTGGTAAATTAATTGCGTATATCGTAATGAATGTCTTACTGACAGATAACGAATATCATTATTACAGACATAATTAATTTCTGCAGAAATACAGAAACGAAGAACAAATTGAAACAATCAACTGAGAATGATTCTATTTAGTATCACAGTGAAATGAAATAAATTTTTCTTTGCTTAGCAACCACTGAAATATGGTGGATACATTTTTAATTTTGTCGTTGTCAACCCCTTTTCCTGTTATAAATAGCACTATCATTGCGAGTAATAAAATTCAAGAATAACGTGATTTGTTCAATCGTAAAAATATTTCCGTGACAGTTCTCCTGTAAAATAAAAGATATTTTATATGTTTAGTTATTTAGCCACGTCATGCGATAAATACGTTAAATTATATTCATTTTTCAATTCACAATCCAGATGCAGAAAAATTTTATTATGACGAAAATTATAGTATTTTTGTAAAACTGTATTTTGGTATAACTGACAAGTTAAATATCATGGTTTTAAATAGAAACATATACTCGTACATATTGATTTTAAACAAAACACACATTACCGAGCTAATGTGTTTACGTATCAGCTATACATGACAGTATGTTTTGTTTTACATAAAATGAATTAATCATTTGCGGAACCATTTCAACATAACAAATTGATTTGATGGCTGTTTTATTCAGAATTCGATATTGACGTAACTCATATAATGTGTTTGACATAAAGTGATATGAATTGAAAAGTATACCATGATATGATATACTTCAGTTATGAAACCATTGCATATACTTATGACCTATTACGTATAATTATTGCCACGAATCTTGTGCGTAAGCTAGGTGAGCTATTTTACATACAACGTGTGATCTCTTTGCTAAGGCTGATTTTTCTACAATGTTTTAAATGTTTTCATTAATGTATATTTTATTATTCCGTTAGGTGTTTGATGTTATGAGAATATATGTATATAATTGTATATGTTACCCGATCCACAGATATGTTTTCAGAATCCATCCTCCTCTATTTAGTCAAGATGATTCACTACTTGACTGTTTGAAAACATATACTTCACTAGTATAAACAAATCATATATAATAATCTAAGTATATGAGTCTTATGCACACTGCACACAAATCTCATAATCAATGTTTAGTACCCATATATGTAATTGTAATCGAATATATGTATGCATGCATACAGCCTAAACAAACTACAGATATCCATTACGTTTCCATTTCAAACAGCTAAATAGTGAATCATCAGTCTAGAAATTATTTATTTCCACTAGAATATTTGATACCCATATGCTGTCTTTAAATCCCCATATAAATTATTCATAAAACGATGACGATATGTGTAATTTTGGAATTTAGTCAAAAGTTGTCTAGTGTACAACGGACTTACGAGACGATACGACCTACAGAACAACGATATTAATGCCAAATTACACATTCTAAATTTGCTTAAATGCCGTTATTAATAAACGAAGACAGCTGGTCAAAAATAAGTTTATTTATAACATACGATATTATCTACCGTTTTATCTGGGTGTATTTGAAATACCAAAATGTCCACTATTTACCTGCAATATAAACAATATATTTACTCGAATATTTATTCGCATACCATTTCTATTTATGTTACATGTTCGTTGTTATATTCCAAAAGTAAAAAAAAATGTTTAAATTATTAGTGAGATAACGTGTCTGCTTATTAATTATAATCTATGAAAATAAGAATTTACACCGATTTCAAAATAAACTTACTCATAAATGTTTTATGTTGTCACTCAACGTACATCAACACCAAGTATTAGCCTGCAATTATATACTCTGTCACAAGCATTCATTAATGTTTTCATTCAACATATTTTCATCAGCGAAAATGTTTGTTTTCTTTGCATACAAAAAGAGAAAAAAGAAACTAGTATAAGGAAACGGTTAAACATTTTACTAGAAAACTAGAGAAACATGTTGCTGACTGAATAATTAATTATCCGTAGAAATGTTAATGACACTTTTCACTTTCGATTTCGATTTAAATTCAGTCCAGACTAAAGTAAGACTTTGGTGAAAAGTGTAAAAATCATGTAGGCACATAAAAATTTTAATGAAAATATTAAAAATCTACATTTTTTCTCTTTTTGCATTACAAAGAAAATCATTGTACGGCTACCGAATATAAAAGCGCAGCACAATCTGTATTTAACATTAGTCCACATATATTTTCATTATAATTTAATTGTGAAATATATATATATATATATTTGAAATGTTGTCATGCTTGCGAACCGCGCGATTGTATAATTTTAAAATGCACAAAATTATTACGAAATATTTACACTTGAATGTATATTGTCTTAAAGTTTCGACGATATTTACAATTCGTAGCTATATATTCTTAATATGGAGATATTTGTAATAACTTTCATCATGATGTATAATTAAATGAATTAATGAACTACTTGCAGTAACTCTTATAAACCACTCTTTCGCACTAACTAAACTACTACCTTGTATTATGTACTATACATATATTGAAGAAGCTTGTTTCAGTCATGGCCGGGCGATGTGTGGGGAGGGGGGCGGGTCACAATGCTACATATTTATAAGCTGAGGTGCTGATGAATTTGTTCTGAAACTAGTCAAGTTTGTAGATGTTTACCTCTTTTCCCTACAATCTTGCATGTTTTCTTACTTTTGTACATACAACTGCATTTAATATATTCCAATAAAATGATATTATTCTATTTGGTCTGTCATTTCCATGCATTATCTATTTCATCTATCATACACCTGTTCTCTTTCTTACCTCAATATTCTATCTTGTCGAATCTATTTTTTTTTAAGTAGTAATTTCAAAACAAAGACTCTCGCAGTGCCGAATATTGAACGTGGTCCGTACGAATATATTCCGTGCATATGAAAGATTATCTTAAATCTTTCCAAAAATACATGACCTGTTGAAAATATACGAGAGATCAATAGTGCACAGCGAAAAATTCTTACCACAAGTACTAATACCCTAATTGTTATAAATGTACCGTAGACTGAAATTAATTTAGATTAATCTCAAATAATCATTACATTTAGTTATGGAACGTTCTAGATAAATATTTAACCAGCCGTAAACTCAATTTCCGTACCGTAAAATATATTAAATAATTGAGTGACGCAGAACAGAGTTCATTTACACGAATGCAGGTAGAGTAATCGATTAATATTTTCATATTCAACGCGCAAAAAGATAATTGCTTCAGGCCTGTACGCTTTGGGGAAATACAGAAAATTAAAAATATTCATGTCGGATGATAATGGATTCAAATCAACAAAATTAACTACCCCCCGCCCCCCAACAACACAATGTATTAGTACATGTATACAAATGTAATTATATTATTTCACATGCATTATTCATACAGGATACACACATATCGTGATTGATATATGCATTAAATTTTGGATACTGGCTGGACTAAAGTATATTCAGTACTTATACAATACAGGTAAGGTCTTGGTGTGAGCTGGTAACTGTACAAATGATCGTAGGTACCATTTTATTGTTCCAATATAAAGTTCTATTAATTTAGTTACAACGTTGATTTCATAGGTAAGATTCTTCTTATCAAAAGAAATTAGAGGAAAATAAAATATTAATTTAAATTGACACAGTGTCTAAAAACCAAGTGTAAAATATTTATTATGTGATGTGTTATTTATATTGCAGACTTGTCTTGATAAACCACCATAACATGTTTCTGGTATATTAAAGTGCCAACGATTGTGACACGGGACCTACACAATAATTCTTTAATTATGTGTTCTTAATTTGACTCCTAAACATATGTTTCCTATTTGCTTTTGTCAGTCAGGAGCATACAGTCAAATAAAACCGGCGGGCTAACATCTTGTTAATTAACTTCCTGTAAAGCAAGAAAATGGAACAGTGCTAAAGTAAATTAAAAACATTCTGTGAAATTGTGCAAGTAATCTCTTAATCGTTGTGTTTGTGATTCTTAAATATATTTTATAAAATGTATTATTAAATAAATGAAAATTATAGTGTCAAAAAAGATTTGTTTAGTTTATAATAGAAATTTGTATAAAGTGTTATTGTTTTGTGAATATACTTAGAGTGATCTTACTGTCTTTTAGCTTGGCTATATATCTAAATGAAGAACAATTTCGAATGTAAATATCTTCATTTTATATTTATGTGTACAAAATACAAGATATATTAATCACAGTACCCAGTAAATAAACCGTGATTAGCTTGTTAAAAATATTAATGTTTGCTAAGGAAAACGAAGTTGTATTACGGAATATTATTTCGTGTAAATAAAATTATATTTACGTTACGATACTGTCTAGCGCGTGTGTGTGTATTATATGTGGTTAGATGTCAAGGTTACAAGATTTTGGTCCAGTGTCGTTAAATTAACTCGTAAATCCTGTGTAAACAACGCATGTCCTTGTTGGCAGAGATGATAGGAGCAATGCCAGCGGTGGCGGTTCGCCACGAACGACGCCGCCAAGAGAAACGATCCAAACGTCCCAGCCAACTGTATCTAGGGGGCCCGTGGCTCCCACCGCCCAGCCCCAGTCCAACGCCCAGTCCCGGTACAAACGGCTTGAATTACGACGGAGACGATCATTTTCCTGAATACTACGTATGCGGAAAGGTAAATGTTACATGTTGCAAATGTGTGACTACTACTCTTCAAACTAATGTTTACTCCAGTGTTTGTGTTTACCGTTGCTAGGATACTTGTACACATGTAACTTAGTAAAAAGTAGTAGCAACGTTAAATAATACTCATAAAGTTTTAGTATATTTGCATCGTTACATAGGTAATGCATGTGTAATGTTATGATGATGGATCATAAGTACGAAGGTAAAATGGTTAAACAAACTATACAATAAGTGTATTTGAATTGCTGTTTTTATCCAGAATGCTATCTTAATAAAAATGTATTACATTTCTCAAGGCAATTAATATAAAATAATTTTGCAGTAGCAATACTGATTTCAACATTGGAAATAGCTTGCTATCAGCATAGAAATGTGTAACATTTAAACAAAAGGGTGCGTGTTTGTATCAAACAAATTTTCGTGACTACTTATATCCATAAAGTACGTTATCTTTAGAAATAAAATGAGAAATGTATTTGCAAGTCGTAAGGTTATACTGTGTGAGTATTTTTCTTGGAACTAAATATGGAAACCTAGTTAAGACAAGTAGATAATTCCAACGTCATTATTATCTAAAACTGTATTGCTTCCAAATTGTGATTATTCTTGCTAGTATAAGAATAAGGAATCATTTGTATTTTAGTCCGTTTCCGTAGCAGAAATGTACATTATTTTCACCTTTATATCATTCATAACTATTCATATACATTTTAGCGAAACGTACATTATACTTAGATGTACATAGTATTCATGAGACGTGTACTATTGGACATTAAACGTTCTGGCACGTACGTGTGTTACATATAGGTATTCTATTACAGGTATCAGCTCTACAGATCGTTGTTGGCTCACTGCTATTGGGTGCTATTGTCCTTGTGGTCGGTTTAGTCCAGTTAACTCCGGGTGCGGCTGACGCGGACCACAGATGGATTCTATTGGGTACGGGCGGTGCTCTTATCATAATTGGACTTGTCATGACAGCGGTACGATGTTGCTGTATGCACTATGAGACCACGGATACAGTAGCCGTGGATGATGAAACACCGCATGATGTAGTGAGCAGCATCGATGTGCTAGTACAGAGAAGAGACACACAGGTTAGTCCGTGTTACGGCCACGTGTATAATAACAAGTTATATTTACAATAAGCATAGTTTCAGGCGACAAATGTTATGTTAGGGTTACCATGGTTCCCAAACTCAATTTAAGTTCAATTGTGTAAGTCATAATCAACAATTATGCATGACAAAATCCTAGTAGCGTTTCTAAAACGACATTATAATTCATTAAAATAAATTCTACCAAACAAGATAACAACAAAAGGAGATTAATTAAGTAGACTTTTGAAATTTTGCAAATGAAAATTGGCTGTATTTATTTTGTACAACATAATATGCTTTAAAGAATGTAATGCTTAAAATTTAAATTAAAAATTGAAAATTATAATTTTTATAAAAATTAAAATTTCAACGAAGGAGTATAACTAGATTTTTGTACAAGCATGCATACGTTTGCAATTTATCGACTTCTGGGATGGTAGAAGAGCTTTTTTATTTGTTTGTTTAATGGCCGTTAATAGCTTGCTTAGATTATATTAGCCACGTTCTCGTTTAACGATCGCCAGCAACTTTAATAGTGTACGGTACGCCTATATTTATACAACCAGCCTATCAGACTAGAGTACGTGTTTCTGACATACCGTTACACAGTATATTCGAATTTATAGCAAGGGGTATATTAACGAAAGGTTGAGCAAAGATGGAATTATCACATAGACACTACTAACTCGCAATATTTATCAAGTATTCCACCAAGAAACAGTTTATATAAATCTGACAGATGTAATTTCAAAAATGAGTAAACAATATATGCATGTACTTCATTGAACAGCTTAGATTGTCATTAAATGCTATGTGACATGACTTGTATTTCCAATAGGGATAAATTATAACTAGCTTTATGCTTAGTTCTTAATAATTTTCATGAAAAATGTTCAAACAATAAATACTAAGATTGAAATTATACATTTATTTGTCAAATACCGTTTTGCAATGTACGTGATCTTATTGTATACTCTACAGATAACCTCACCATCGGAACTAGACGCTCTGATTGGTCAACGGAGCCGAGGTAGCACGGATTGTCACGAGATAAACGGAAGTGACACGTAGGGATCGCCTCATCGGAGTTCCGCTTTCGCCGAACCCCACCCACCGTGGAGACGCGTTGCCATATTCTGGACTAAACGGAAGTATTAGTTACATAAGCAAAACATTGCATAGATACAAACACATATTTTATTGTTGGACAACCATACATAACAAACATAACATGTTCTACCGACAATATAGGTTCCATTCTTTATATAAGAAGAAGAAAACATTATTATAGTTTTAACATCATCTGAAAATGCACGAGAAACACAATTATTTACAAATCATTTTTCAAATCAGTTGGACTTACATATCATGAGATTATTTCTGAATGAAAATTGATATTTTATCAGCAAGTTTATGGGACTAAAAAATACAAAATTGAAAGAAGAATTGCATAAAGCGAGCACTGAAGTATGAAAACGAGATTCTCTTTTTTTTAGTTTTTAAAAATAAATTGAAATTTTCTACATGAATTCGTACCTAACAGGTTAGTACTCTTTCAAACTATTTTTATCCTTTTAGCAGACATTATTTCATACTGTATGAATAGGACCAATCTAATCGATATAAGAGATATCATCTATATTCTTTTCTTATCATCTATTTATATTTTATATTCCTTGGCTGCCAATATTCCTTAAAGGCATATTCGTTCGTATCAAATCATTGAGAGGAATTAACATATCAGTGTCAAACCTAGGACCAACTTACAACTAAATGTTAATTTCATAAATTAGACAACATTTTAATATGTACAATTCGAACACAAATATAGAATGTCTCCTGCATTTTCAGCTTTTCCTATTCACAATGTAAAAGAAATATTTCTAATTTAATTAACTGATGTACATAATTGTCAACGAGTAGCCTTAACTAAGCTGTGTTTGTCTTTTGCGAAACTATTTTAAACGAGATTTTATAATTACTATTCTGTGTTCATTTGGTAAACAAGTGTTGGAATTTATTTAAACTATCAAACAGTTGAACAGTGGCGTCGTAATAATATTTTCCAGAATCTTGTAGAGTTCTTGAAACTTACTGTCTGCGCCGCCGACTCTAATTGTATAAAACTATGGGAACAAATATAAATTAATGTTGGAAATATTTTGTAAAAGTCAAACACTGCCCAATGATAAACTATGTAATATCACAACTGACTTTCAGTATGTACAAGTCAGTAATCACACGTCGTATTTTTCTATAATACCTATTTAAAAAAGAAAACATAGTCGTATAGTGTTAGCAAAATGAAAGCACAGCAAAAGCACAGCTTTGTAAATCGTCCGTCACATGGCTAAGAGCTTTAACATTAAATGTTCCCTTTAAATAATGATAAATATATGAATAACTGATAATGATAATTTTATAAACTTGTACATATGACTTGAAACTTTCGTGCTAAGTTATGAATTATAATATTTATTTCATTGTTCTTTTATACGCAGTAAAATCGAATACTTTTTCAGAGAAAAACATTGTGATTTTATATGCTGTGAACGTGGAACAAATGTAGAACTCTTTTATATGATAGACAGTGTATTTTGTCTTTCAAAATTTTCTCAAAACATATCCTTACTACTACGTACGTATATATATGATAAGTCTCTGCGTCTTCTTAAGCTTTCGTAAGTGGTGCTACAGTTAGTTCTGAAGCAAACAATTAAATTCTATAATTATTCAATGGACACTCCTTATGAATTCAAGTTTGATTCTTCTTTATCAAAGAATAAATATTACTTGTCTGTTGCACAATGAAAATGACCAACACTTAATCTAATTTTACTCTAAACTTCCTAGTTAATAAACAAACACTGGTCCATAATGTTTGCTTCAGAATTACCACAGGCTTACATACTTGTATTCCACGCTAAATTTTCTATGAATTTGTAATTTTATCTGTATTTATATATATACAATCGAGTATTTCCGTAAATGTGACCAAAAGTATTTCAAATAGTTCAGTGCCAATTTATTGTGCTCCATTTTTGTTTACAATTATAAGTGGGTTTTAACGTCATCAAGCATACTGAAACAATGTCTTTGTTATTTTAAAACTAAGTTTCTGCATCTTTCTATAATATTTACAATATAATTCATTCTAATTTAGTTGAATGACAAGTAACTTCGGATTCTGAAAAAAAAATCAGTTCCGTCCGTACCTTGCAATGAAAATGAACTAATCAATTTTCTGATAATTCTGTTATGCTTAATATTTATATAAATAGTAGAAATCAGAACAATTTTCTTCAATTAAAATCCCGCATAACACACATGTGTGTTCTTGCATGCATCATCATACTGTTGACGTTAATATCCTACAGTAATAGACATGGAATATTCCTATATGAATGTAAATATTACGCATATATATATATTTATGAACTATTTACCTATTTGTTGTTATTTTCACTTTTTGATGTGGTACTATATAGTCGCGCGTATATAATGTATTAATTATTATTTTGAGTACATACATAATTTCGAATATGATATATATTTTCATATTACTATTTAAAGAAAATATACTATAACGAACGAATTTATGAAAAGTCTGTTGTCATATCTGATTTGTTTGCCGTATCATGTTTCAAACTTGAAAAATGATAATGTCCATTTTCAAATATAAGTATAATCATCAATTGACATAATTTTAAGAGAGAAATGTATCAGTTATATGAAACATATTTTTAAAAAGAAAACATTGAAGTATTATTGAAATCTGTACATTTGAATGGCGCAGTGATCAAGAACTAGTATTTATATTTTAAACTGAGTACTCTAATTATCAAAAGAATGTTCACCATGTTGTATAAATGATGTGTACGTACTTTCTACAGACTTGCTATATAGTTTATTACAAATTTTGTATAATGTATGTTACCTATATATACTTTTATATATTCTATTTTAAAGTATAATTTATTGATTACACGGAAAGTTATCGATAAATATTCAATGTACTAGTATTACTTGAAATTAGCAAAATATTAGAGCAACAATTAGTATATACATTTCATTTAACTTATTCTTGTTAAATTGAAAATTCAATATTTTACATTATTGTATAAATTGTCAGAAATATTATCAATATTGATTGCTAGATAAAGATATTGTGTTATGGCTGTTTGTTGCTCGTATACTGGCGTTGATAATTAAATTTTGCTTAATGTTTAAGCCATCCTATGCACTTTATTATGCAAAACTTCAATTTATACTTTAACAAGTATATTATATGTAACTAAAAGCTTTAAATGCTACGAGTATAGAAATGCATTCGTTAAGCGAATATTTAAAAATATTGAATAATATTTCTAACATATTTTGCTAGTATGAATTTTCAATTTGACAAGAATTACTATCGATATTATCTTCCGTTACTAGCTATAGATGGACATGAATAATATATATTTTATTTTCTAATTTGTATAAAGTGTATTTTTTGCCAATATTTGTTCCATCTATGTCTTTTATTTCTATTTTCTGAAATACTCTGCTTCCATATTAGTTGTTTAACTTATCGTTTAAAACAGTTTACTTGTTTCCAAAACAAATGCCTTGACCACAAACATATAAAGCACAATTCTTCAGGAAACTGTCATCAACTTGTTTCAATAAGTAGATACTATTTATCTATATTCATGATTATCTTGCTTCAGAATTTTAATCCAACAGAACAACTAATAATATTAGAAAATTTTCAGCAAGAAATGTTCCGTATACCGTAAGTCATTTTAACACAATAAATTGTTATCCATTTTTTGGGAACAAGGACTATACAATTTATCTATAATAGTATCCGCTGTAGATAATCATAGACTATTTTACTGAAGTTACTCAAAGTTTGAGTATTTTATGCTCAAAATACATGGTAGATATTATTCAATAATAATTCCTAAATTTTCTGTGTTTATACTCCGTTTATTCTTAATACAGATAATAGATATTGCTATTCTGACTGTGTATGAATGAAATAGCCGAATTATTTTCTATAAATTCTCATAGAATAATAAAGGATATCATGTAAAATACGATTTATTTGATGTTGATTTGGTTTTTGTTGTTTAGATATGGTTTAGAGTGTGTTCAATGTGTATTAATATTGATAATCTATTTGCCCATTCCTAATATACAAGGTGCAACGGATCGATACGTTATGTTCATCTTGTATAAATTTATATTTTATATTTTAAGGAATTGTAAATTGCTATTATTATATACATAACCATATTTGTAAATGTGATAAAATATAAATATTTACAAAAATAGTTCATCATTTGTACTATTGCCTTATTCGAAATTAAGAATCTTGTTGATTGGTTTTAATAAGGTGAGATGTGTAGTTTGTTTTATCAACAAACTATTACATTAAAATTGTGTAAATATAAACCTCCGATATTGTAACATTTGAGTCATTGAGTGATTAGTATGTAACATTACTAATTCTTTATTATTATTAACTATTAATGTTCTTTAAACAAAGCGCGTTAGGTTGCAGAACACATATGTAAGTCGGGTAACGGAATTTTAGGCGTTACAGTTTTTGATATTTCAGATCTGTATAGTTTGTACAGTAGCAATGGCGCAATTTTATTTATGTTTTACTATTTGTTGAAATCAAAAAGAATGAGAAATGCTAACTTTATAATATCTCGTTATTTCATATTTTAATAAGTATTTATTTTTGCTTAAACTGTTGCCGTAATGGTATTCAAAAATTGACATTTATTATTCCATAGTTTAAACTTCTTATATGCAAACAATGATTTATTTTTATTATCCATTGTTTTCCTAAATATTGCAAAATTTGGATTGCTTAATTTTGTCTTCGACGTTTAAACGATGGAATTGTTTTCGTTCTAATTTTCAGTTCTCAGATAGACAAATAATTTATCCCAGTTTCGACTACATTTAACCCGACAATCATACATACATTAGCTAACCACTAAGCAACCGCCCACACTGCGGTTTTAAACATGTCACAGTATTCAAAAAGCTATTAATACTTTTATTTTTACACACAAAAAACACCTACAAAAACTGTATGATCATTTATGGTTTTAGATATCGTTTAGATTTTTTTTTCAGAGTGAAAAGGAAAAAAAACATAAAACAAAAGAGAGAGAATCTTGTTAATAAATGTCAATCAAGTGTATATCGCTGGATCACTACCCTTGTTCTCTTGGGGATTGTCCCCCCTCCACGCTCCTTCTAGCATTTTATCCCATGTACAAGTCTATGCAAGGTTTAGTTGTGTACGTGCCACTGTAAGTGGATGTGTGTGCGTGTATTCAGCCATAGGCTATAGTGCTGCTTCCCGCCCGAGACGAGCCGGGGGACATCAGGTGGCATGCCGTACTGGATCCAGAGTGCCTGTTAGCAATGCATCCATCTATATAGTGCGCACTCCGTCTAACCTTCTAGTAATACTAGCGAAGTTTGTTTTTTATCTTCATAGGAAATTCAGGAAAAAGAAGTTTTTTATAACTATGAATGATTTAGCATAAAGTCCTTATGATATTTTATGGTATGGCGTTTTTGAGAAAAATCTAACATATGATGTTCGAAATATTTTTCTTTAGAATTACATAGNTAAGATTAATAATTAATATGAATATTTCAGAGAAGTTTCAAAATAAATATATTTAAAAACAGAATAGGATATCTGGTAAAATAAACCTAAGAAATTTTAAAATTTGTTGTTATTACATAGTATATATATATTTGTTGTCTCTTATTATTGACATTTATAATAATTCAATATCATTTTCGTTTTGCTAATTGACACTTACAGTGAAGTTTATAATTAGAACAATATGAGATTTTTCATCATGTGACCGAGATATTAGAGCACTAAAATATTTGAGTGCGTCGGCATGTTTGTTATCAGTGGCCGAGCGGGCCCACGCATACACTCGTTGTTATCACCGAAATATCAAGTGGCCCATATATCCGGCAGCATATTATACACTGCTGCTGATAACGAAATTAATCAATTTTCGAAATTATAACTATGAACGATGGAGCATACTGCATTCAAAGCAAATATAATGATTAAAGATCATAAAATGGAAATTTTAATATAACAGTATTTAGTTCTGTAAGTAATAGTTGTCTATTCATAATACTGTAATATACTACAAACATTTTATATGTATTCATATTAGTCACAAGTTTGAAAAAGAACTCAATTTTTTAATGGCATATCGTGTTTTACGCGTTCTATAAAATACGCCTACGTATTCTTACCAAAGTTTTGCAAAAGAGTTTTATAAAAGTTTCGTTACGTGAAAGACTGAAGGCAGGTATTTATGTAGGCGTTAAATTTTACGGACGGCCCTGTTTTAACGCCATTTACGGCATTATTCCGCGTTTCCCGCGGGCTATGCACGGCCAGTGCATTCGTAAAGGGGCAGGCGGATCCACACCCGAGGCGGGACGAGCATTTCCGAAGCGGGGGTCCGCACAGTGCGACTCCGTAAACCCCGCGTCAGTACCGAACAACGTCTTGTAAAGTGAGTATCATATGTTATTCGTGCGCGATTCTTTGTTTGCGTTCAGCAATAATCTTGTGCGTTCGCGTTTATACCGCTGTGAAACAATTATTTCAAACGATTTTGTACGTTCCTAACTAAAGTGTGTGCTAGTTTTCATACTAAAACAGGACCTATCAGTGGCTTGAAATAAGTGTAGTGCGAAAATAAATTGTATTTACTGGCTTTTGTGAAACGAGGAAATCAGTGAAAGTGTGAAAAATTACTATTGTGGTGATTCGTGCATTTCCTAGCCCCTCAGTACTTGGGATTTTTACATGAAAAGGTATGACGCATTTCCGTATATTCGGCCATCTCGCGCTACTATAGTTGAAGGGCTCGTGTAGAATAACAAACTCCTCTGCCTGAGCGTATTTGAAGGAATTTCGTGCGCTGGTGGTAAAGAATTATTGCCGTGTTTTAAGCTATAAACAAGAGTTAATCTAATTTTTTTTCTGTCTTATTTTATAAACGCGGGTTAAAATTAACTTCTGTTAAAACGAAAAACGTTTCAATGCGTGGTCTGTTTTTTACGGCAAGCTAAATGTATGTATATATGTGTGTGTGTGTGTGTGTGTGATTGCTAACGATAGTTTTATGATCGTACAAATACCATTAATTCTCTAATAGGCGCACAATATTTTTCATATATAAAGATGTTAAAGTCTATAATAAATAATCTATAATTATTTCATGTATTTTTATAGGTTTCTCATCGCTTTCGGATGTGTTAGAATACTGTAATGTGACTTGAAATACGGTAAAATATAGCTTGACCGAAGTTTATAGATAAATTTCCCGGCGAATTTTCTAGAATCACTGATGCCGTTAGTGTATATTTTTTCTTTTTCTAAAAACTATTTAGGTACAACGTACATCTGGTTTAACAAAAAGTGTTTTCAGTATTTTTTTCTGATATTTTTACATTGTAATCATAAATATTTAAATTGGATAATTCGTAGGTACATCATTTATTATTTCCGTGACTGTAATAGATTGCCTTTGCTGAAATATCAGCTTTATTCTAAAAAAAGAACAAAATATAACACATAATAAACCAAGTTTTCTAATGCGTATATTTCTAATTCCGATTTTGTTGAAGTTGGAAGAAATATAATGTTGCAAAGTAGAGCGCGCGAAAATTATGTGTACATTACAAAATCGGAATTAATATGTAAAATAATATTCTCCGGTAATTAAGCAGCCGTAAAGATATAGGCATAATTGAAAACCTTTTGTACTAATAATTATACAGAGTCCCTTCTCTATATACTAAAATTAAAATGACTATAATTAGTAAAAAATTATAATTCCTTAGCACAGAGCGAAGCATATTTAATTGCATGTACGTATATTTTATCAAATATCTATAAAAGAATACCATAAAAATATTACCTTTTAAAATCTTATGGTAGAATATTTTTTTGCGCAATGTAATTACTCTTTACACATAAAACCGAATGAAATTATAGCAAAATGTAAAGCAACACCAATGATTATGCAAATGATAAGTGCGTAGTTGTTTATTAAGGACGACAAGAAATGTACGGAGGAATATTTGGCCATTTCATGGCGAAACCCTTTCATTATAATTTTATTTTACTCTTGTACCTACCGTTTCTTTTAGTAATTTGGAGATTTTAATCGTTACAGTGGCTCGAAGCAAGCTGCATGCTTGCTTGAAATTGTTCTACACTTCTCTCTGTCTCTCTTGAACCGGTCTTCACTCCGTTCAGCATCAGATAACCGAAATATAATTATTCTTCCAATCGAACGATTTTTATTTCAACTTAATACTCTAGAGCTGCATGAACTCTCCATTATGTGAAAATTGTTATAATATTGATGTTTATCCGACGTAAAATTGTGGAGATATATTCGAAATTGTTCGCATATGGTCTGGCCAGGTGTAATTCGGGCTTGGGGCCTAAGTAACCACTGTGTACATGACAAGGGTTTGACATTTTTCAGAACCTGTTCAAACAAGATTGTTTCATTTATTATAAATAATACACTCTCGCAAACATCAAACAGTTCTGGGACCTTGAGTGCGAAAATTCTAAGCTTGAATGATATGATTATGATCATATTGATATAATGATAAATATATGTAAAAATTACCTAAACAAACAAAAATATATATCGTTATATTGAATAACGTAGATGAGAAATAGTATAAATATTATCGTAATATATATTTATTAGTAAATATTTAATTAATTAAATGTAAATCATGCGTGCAGTTCTTCATTAAAAATATTTTTCCCATATTCTAAAGTTGGAAATCCGTATTTCTTTTGGAAATGTATAATTTGAGTGTAATATTTCATGCCATTTATGCCATTTTCTGGCAAGTTGTTACAAAATTGTTAGTACTTATACAAATCAGTTACAATTTAGTATACATGTTTTGCTGAATTTGCTGGAATTTGAATATCTCTTACGCCCGGCTACGTGCCGATGTTACGAACTTGCCTCAGTTGGAAATAAATTCTGTGATGGAAATTGTATGTACCACGTAGTTCAGACATTTTTATTTTTTGTATTCTAAATCAGTGAAAATATGATTTTACTCTAAACTTTCTTTATATAAATGTATACCAATGTTTGCAAGTTAGACATTAATCATATTTATTTTGTATCTGTTTACTACAAGTCGAAAACCACAAGGTGGTGGTGGTGGCTGTCAGTTATAATAAGCTTTTCTACGATGATTATAAACAATTCCTAGACATTTGGCACTGCTACTAGTCGCTTGAAACTGTTCATACTAACTACAGTAGCAAGTATAATAACCACATCGGAATATACTAGAACTCGCGCGCGCGTGTTTAGCTAGATTTGAAGTCACGTGACGAAACGTGTTGTTAGAGGAAATTTGGAACATGTCTGTCTGCGCGTTGACTCATGTATGTCGTTTAAATCGTCTGTCTGTCTAACAGCGAAAGTTATCTATGTCAAGTGATTCTCAATAAAATTTCAAAAAGCTTTCAGTTCCCCTTTTTAACTGATCGATACATTGTTTTATTTTTAAGAGAATTTTGAATGGGGAATAAAAGTTTTATAATCAACTGTTGTAAGTTTCGAGGAAGTTAGAAAACGGGTAGATAAAAAATATTTCATAAATTATGTTCTAGCTATATAATAAATCTGATACAATTCAGTTTCCTTATTACTCCTTATAATTCTTTTTTCTTCTTGCCTCCTTTAAATATATTAATTTTTTTACGAAACATTATCTTCAGATATTTTTTACAATAATAATAAAAGACAATAATAATTCCATACATCTTTAAGAGATGTTATATTGAACATAATTGTATATAAATATTTTATATATCTTATTAATTTAATATTTTAAATATTATTATTACCATGCTTGGTAGAATGAAATGTTTTTCTAATTAATCTCTCGTTACAATGTTCTGAATGTGTCACTTACGTGCGTAATTGATTGTATATAAAGTATCTGGAAAAAATGCACAGTGTTAGCGATGAAGAAGAAGAATACGACAATATCTGTTTAAGACAAACGAAGACGAAGCAGGGGCCGCTAATAGTGAATACAGAAGAGCCTGGCGCTTCAGACAGCCGCGGAGAGAAGATAAATTAGATTTACTAAAAATAAAAGGCCAACTGCAGCATGTAACCAGTGAAATTGTATTAGTGCATGTGACAACTGCACTGAAATTTATTCGTCTCCCTTTACTTTGTAGTAAACATACTCTTATCTGCCTCTAACTTATACGTTTATTTCCATCCGCTAAACAAGGACGGACGCATACACACACATGCAAGTTATGACGAAGAGGAAAAGAACAGTGAATAATAATTTGAAATGATGAGATGGAACTTCAGAATGCAGATACAAATATTTTACATCGAGGGTTTTGGCGAATGAATGTTTTCTGGGTGTTTTTTTTGTAGATTATTCAGTGCTTTAGTTGTTTTTGTACTTCTGGTTTTTTAATCATTTGTACTATATGTATACATACTGTATTCCGCAGCTGAAGTTAAGGATTTATTTTTAAATTCTACATTACTTTTGGAATTTATATTTGAATATCTTAAATTTTTCTGTAAGAGTTATTGAAATATTGTACTTTTTTAGATTAAATATTCATCGAGGTATGTTCTCATTTCGTCCTAATTTAATTATATTCAAATTAGAAACATTCTCCGAAATTCTAAATATTGTCGCATTTATTTATCAGATATGCGTCTATTTATACAATATATTGCGATATACATATACTATATATTGTATATGATAAACCAAAATAAAAATACTCACGATCCGTACTACTGGTAATACTATAAATGTATGCGATAAAATGATTTTTTCCTAAAAATACACATTAATTATTATTTAATTACGATGATTGGGCGCCATTACATCAGATCAATGTTGACCTAATGACTGGCGTAGGTCGAGACCTGGGATCAACAAAAAACTGTCTGTCTGTAGACAGTGAATTTTTTTCTATTGGACAAAATTCAGTTCTGGGTGACCCAGTTCACATGCATAGGCGATTACATGCAATGCATATAAGTTAATCAGTGGTCTTCAAACTATTTTTATCTGCGCTGGACAGAATAAATGGCTCGCGCGTGAGTCTGTAAATAAAGTTAATGAGCTATTTCGTTATTTCGTATTGCGTAAAACATATTTACAGAGGCCCGGACATGCTAGTGATCCTAAATAGTTAGTTAGTGAATTACTAACGTTGTGTCTTATCCTGCACCACACTAACATGCAACACAACTTTTCATAGAACATTCAATAAACAAAGGATAGATAATATTACTAACATATATGTATATTAGAACAGAAAATCGAATTACTCATTACGAACTAGTAATATTAATGATTTAAGTGGGCGTTGACACTTTTGATTATTTTATATGTGTACACCGGGTGTATTTTCAACTAACACTGAAATTGATATATGATTGGGTTATATAATAAGTAAAAGTAACTTAATATTATTCTCACTAATTATTTTTTAATAGACTTGTTTTCGCTTGTTTGGTCATCCGACCGCAACATACAATCTGTCTATTGCGGAATATATTTTTCGTTAAAAATGAAATTACATGTATCTTTCCTATCCTTTAAACCATATTTTCCCAAAAGATTAGGACCATAATGCTTATAATTGCTTTCCCAGATTACCGCATTTTTTTTTTCATTATTTACCCGAAATACTAATTTATTCCAATTACCGCAACCTATCTTATAAACGGGATACCGGCAAAATCGTGAAACTGTCAACCTAATAACCAATTAAATCATGTCAGATTAATGCGACATCATAAACAGGGTAATTAAAATATGGAAATGACATTCATTATAAATGTGGACTTAAATAATTATGTAACTAACAGAACGTATATAAGGGGATAAAAGTGGGATTTTTAATATTACCGATAAAATATACGAGGGTAACGTCTCATTATCATTAGATAATTACTGTGTTTTTAATCATTCTGAAAAAAATATACATCCCGTTTATTAAGTTGTATAAAATTGTTATTTAAATGATCAGCATTTTATATATAAAATTTTACACTAAATATAATAAGGAACTTGAATATTGTCATTTGAAAAGATCTATTCGTAAATCAGAGAAAATGTGTGCAATATTATTCACAAATTACAAAACGCTCTTGTAACTTCGATGACGTATTGTTATGTTAATAAATCAGTTGTATATTTTACAATTTATAAACAAGTTTTTCTATACAATAAAAGATTTTCACCTTCTTGTATTTAAGATTCCGTACGACTTCACTGCAATGTGACAATGTATGAAAAGTTTCAAATTTCACACACTGTTGGCGCGCTAGTACGGACAAGTATTGGTTTCACTTGGTAAGAGTGTGCTTTTTTCTGCAGTTGTTCCTGCCGATAATCAGTATGTGATACCCATGTTAATTTATACGAACGCCTATATTGTATGTAAATGAAAATATCTGCAATATTTTAATATTAATAGAACGTACGGGAACGAAAAAAAAAAGATTTTATTACTGTCGCATGTTTGTAGACAAGTATCTTGGTCAGGTATGCGCCTTGGAGAATTTTATATGATGGCCATTGTTTGTGTTCGCGCATAAGTACACCCTTTCCGTGAATCTATTTTTAACTATTCATATCAAATAGATTGCTACATGATGTAATAATGTTAGTCCTGTATCTGTATTAGATGACACGAAAAAAACGAAAATATAAATCAATCGTTATACATGAATTTGTACTTTTATATTTCAATATTTTCCTTGTTATATCAGACACATGTTTATTATTATATGTTTTAAAATATAGCCATTTCATTTCAAAGATTGTTTACCTTTAAATATAGTTTCGAATAAAAAAACATACAAATTTTAAGAAGAAACGATCAATTATAGGATTATTAAGAATTAGACAATTAAAAACTCTAGTCAAATTATCAAGTTCTACACATCCACAACTGTGTTATGAATACCAAGTTTAAGCTAATCCATTTTCTGACTCTATGTATGAACATTCCTTTGTTTCACTTTACAATATAGCGTGTGTGATATATATGTATATGCATAACCAAACTTTCTTAGCACGCAACGCCTTTACTAACAATAAATTTCGTTTGTCTACAGGTGAAAGAAAACAGCCATCAAGTCAACTGTGACTCGTAAGAAGTGCGCGGGTGACATTTCAAGTTTAAAATTTCGCCACATACTACATTCGTGCTTTTGCGCACGCGTGTTTCGTGCTTGTGTGTTTGTGTAACAGTGCGCCCTTTATAATGTGCAGTGACAGCTACCTGTATGGTGCCATGTGACATTTGACCCGGTTGGACAACATCAGGCACGAGACTTTGGACGTCTGTATGGAGACCGGATTGAACGAGAGTATTTACATCAGAAAAGGTGAGTAACCAACGCATTATTAGAGAAATATCTTAGACCTCGTTCTCACTTAAGGAACTACTAGTTCAGTTTGTAGTAGTTCTAAATTTGACCAGGGATTTCGGAATTTACAGAGGTCGCTCACAACGAGAGATTCAATAGTACGCATTTTGTTTTTGAGTATTTATAAGATAATATTAATTCTCTTCTATTTAAAAATAGCATAAAAATATCCGTACTTTCAACATTATTAGTAAATACGTAGATTCCAATTTGTAGTTACATTCCGAAAAATTTAAATTGGGCTTCAAAGATACAAATATTTCTGTTAATTAAAATATTTGGAAATTCTGAATAGAATGCTTAATTGGAAATTTTAGGTTCTGAATCGATAAAATTCATTTCTGTAACTTTGTGCACGTCTACCTCTTTGAAGTTAGTAAATGAAATCGGTAAAAATTGTTCTGTATTCAGCAATTTTATTTAACCAAATTTAATTTTAACATACAGTACAAAGATTATTTGATACTTGTACAGATTGTATTAGTACGCAAATCAAAATTGATTTTAAACTTGAATCTATTTATCTTATAGAGGATTTCTATATATTGTGAGATAAATATAATATGAACAACATTACATTTTATAATCTTATACACTACTTTATATTCAACAACAAAAATATTCATTACAATGAGCCAGAAAGGAAAAATTGAGACGCATGTATTTCGCATAGATCCCTTGTGTCTCCTGAACATTTTCTTTTTGCCGTCATTATTAAACTGGCCCGCTCAATCTAAAACGATGGACAGGTCCACACAGGAGACCCGCCGACGTGTAATGTTTGATTGTGACGTAGAATCGCAAAGAGTAGGTACGGCTTCTCTGCACATTGTGCGGACATACACGGCGACAGGTAAACGACCTGGTGTCCGCGAGCTACAGTAACTACTTAGTGAATACACGCGTAGTATTTAATAATTTACCTGCATCATACGTATAGAATAACAAAAGCATTACACTATGTCTGGTTACGTAAGATAAACATACCGAACATGCGGGCACAGTATCATGTTCTGAAGATGCAACAACAAAACTGAAAAATATATTATCTACAGAAATTTCTTTACATCCTATGACAAAGACTTTTGCACATTGCATAATGTATACGTGAACATATATGTGTGTAAATGAGTTTATTAATAAATTTACATAGAAATTAGTTAATGTCTCACTCATATTTATGTAAGCAAAACGAATATAGTAACTTAATATCATATGTTTTATTGTTTTACTACGTAAATGAATTTAGTTGACAGTGAGAAATTTTCTAAAAATTGTTTTTACTGTTGAAATTGAACAATAATAAGTAGAAAATGTAAATATTGCATGGTAATTTATAACTTTTGTGTTTGATTCTACGAACACTGTATATTTCATGTAGCTTCGGATTGTTTTTACAAATGTAAAGCTTAAATATGTACTTGCCGTCACCTTTAACGAGACAATAACCATCGTGTTTTCACAGGTCTCGCCTGTATAGACTAACACTTACAAATACAGTGAAACATCTTGATTTAGAATTAGATAAAACCCGTTCTAGGAATCCACTATTTCGTCGCGTACGCATACGTTGTAGTAGTAAGATTTCAGTCCACCGCACGCCTCAACTGTTCCATCTAATACGCTGTATGGCTGTTAAGTCTGGAAGTGATGTCGGTACTCTAGGTACCTGTCTTAGAGGAGACAGAACGGTCCCAAGCACACACAATGTTCTGCTTGCTATATAGTATAGAGCCCGAGCAACGTACAAACAATAGCCCCCAAGCCGACCGGCCAGGTAAAGCTTTCAAAGAATGGATGTTAAAATTCCATAACGAATGTCCATTCTTTTACAGTTTTTCATTATCTCCTGCAGTGCGCTTAACGATATTTTAAAACTTGAACAACTTTTCAAATACGATATCGTTTCACAATTCTTGTTCTGTTTCACATTGGAGTGGTTTATTTGGTAGATTCCTTGTGTGTTTGTTTCATAATTTTTTTATATTGTATTTACTATCTAAATCCTAGTAGATTATTACGATGTGATAATATTACATTTTATACTATTTTTTAAATTTATTCATCATGATTACAAATAATAACTATTTATTTTGCAAGTAAATAAATGCAGATGTATTTTCATATAACGATTGACAGTTGTGAAATGAACTAATTATTAATATGGGACGGATAAAGAGGAATAAAAATATAGTAATTAAATATTTATAACAGCTGTTAATGTAAAACGCGGTGAAATTAATTTGTTCTCATGTAATTTGTTATTTTGTATTCTATTTTAATACAGTGTAGTTTTACACCATTCTACTACCTACGGAAATATAGAACCTTTTATAAAATTATTCCTGTCTAACCTTGTACACACATATTTTCGTCGATTTCTCATGTAACTGCGCAGTGTTCCTATGAAATATATATATATATATAGCATACAACAAATTTCAATATAGATTTTCCTATAAAATACACGTTTGCTATATCCTCAAATAGGACTACGAAAGTTTCAAGGTCTGCACTTGTTTTCTTTGCAAACTTATGAATTTTTTAGCAAAAACGTGAAACGATGCAATATAGATACTATTAGTCGCAGAACTGATATTTCTGTACTACAACAAGATACGACATAATACCCCGAGGGGAAAAAATAAATGATTATGTCACATTATCAGAGAACATTGAAAAGCAAAAGAAAAAAATTTATAAAAATGTATGTTACATTACAATACTGTTAAGCGTCAATATCCGATGTTTACATACTAATCGGGCTGTCACGAAGCTCAAGATAACATATCACTTCCATAAATATGACTGAAAGTATTTAATATTACTCTATTAGCTATATGTGACATTTGGATTATTTGACGATTCACTCATGTCATTGTTATCTGTTTGCAATAATATTCCCAACAAAACTTCAGACATCGTTATCTATCAAAATTCTCTGTACATTTTTGTCTTTTATGGCTGACGGTGTGTGATATCGGAAAAGCCTTTATGATATTAGAGAATTTTGGAACGTGGAAGAAATACCGCTTGATTTACGATGGAAAGAAATACCGCTTGATTTACGCCGTACATATACGTTTAGTGTAGGATTACGGGCGTAAATGGAAAGTAATTTTCATATATGTAATAAACATGTACGTTTATATCTTTTCTTGTAGCCCATAGATGCATTTAATCCAAATTTTTGTAACAAGAATGTATATATTTTTTGCAACGTTCGAAAATTATGAGAATTTTGTTTTATGAAGCAGAAATACTGCTGCTGCTAAATTAAAACGGTACAGCATTTTATGTGCGCATTGCACACTATTATATTTCACATATTTTACAGAAAAGCCTTCCTCAGTATTTTACAAAATGCTACAATATGCAAATTATATTCGTTTACATAAAATGATTTTTTTAGAAGATTCTATAAAATTTTCATTTCTTACTATAACATATTCATTATTTGAAATACTAAATTACAGTACATTTATAATTTAAATTGAACAATACTTAATTGATCCTTTATGAAAATACAGACCCCGCTCTCTTTAACACTGATTTTAAACTTTGAAAAGGTTAATTTGTTTTGTTGTAATTAATGTGGTTGAAAACAAAGTTAAATTATTTCACCAGATTTAAGATTAAAACAACGGATAATTTTTTCACTAAATATTGGACAAATAATATACTGACTTTATTCATAGAATTGTTTTCATTGTAAAAGAATGTTAGGTTTTTCAATATGTAGATAACGTGAAACTGATAAAATAATTTACTTTGAAAATGTGAATACAACATATTGATATATATATTAAAAATATTTATATACTGATATTTTCAAAATATGTGTACGTAACTATACAATATAATTAGAAATACGTAGAATAATTATAAAAAAACGTTATTTTATTTAGAAGAATATCTTTTACTTTATTCTTTGGGAATATATAGACTTTTTATTCAAGTTTAAAATATTTTTATAAACGCAGAATGTATTAAAATGTTTAAGGTACAACTTAAATTTAAATAATTTTAATCCCTAAACACTGTTTTCTTTCCTAGTTTCCATTTGGTTGACAATTCTATTTATTGCCTGTTGGTACAGGCCAAATACGGCTAGTTATTTCTCGGTAGATGACGCATCGATTGCCGGCATCTGAGTATGACGAAATGCGGACTCTGTTTAGGCCTAGCTTACCGTTGTGTGAAACACCCCTGTGAACACGGTAATCCATCTGTTACTTGGAAGTTTAACATTTTAAATACAGGGTGTGCTTAATTATCATGACCAGGTTGTAATCTACCTGTAGCTGTATTCAAATACCTTTGTATGTATTGCAGTCGCACAAAAGAGCACCTCAGTACAATAGGCTTGTTTGACTTCGTAGAATTGTGGTTGATTGTTATTATATAATAAATACAGTTAATGGTTTCGGCAAAAAGAAAAATTAATAGTATATACGTAGTATATTTTCATGCCTTTACATACATAACTGAATTCTTAAAATAGTAAAAACAAAATTGACACAAGTGTATTATTCTAAAATATTCAAATCTTCGAATATTGGTAATTACATCTATATTAAATTCGTGTATATGAATATGTTTATAATTTTTATCACATTAAACATAATTATAGTAGCTATAGTTGCGTTACACGTAACTAATTTCATGTTATTAGCAATCAGAATGGTAACTTTTTTTTTTGGAAAATTTTAATACAGAACGTGAGAAGTATATTTAATAATATTTGAATGTAGTTTGAATTTCCAAAATATCATGTTGTGCCTGCATGTTTATGCAAATATAATAATAATTCCAATGAAATTTACATGTATTTCAGTTAATTTTATACCAGTATCATATATGCTATAGCGACAGTATTATATCAACAAATGGTAATTATAAATTATTTCAAACAGTAAAAGGTTTCATTTTACCGCAAGCCCCGTAGCCTATTGTCATAAGATATGCCACAAATTATCAACAATGATTGTAGATACGCTGTTTTGCACTGCAGTTACAAAAGAATTAAAAATAATAGAGGAAACCAGTGGTTTGTATTACCGCAGTTAAGATTATAAAATACATATCAAGCAACATTATACCTTCCGTAGACTAAACAATTTCATACACATTCTATTTTCCTCGTATACATTGCAGACTTGTAATTTTTCCTGATATTTACACATAAATGCGTATATGTATGTCTGATTATCTGCTACGTGTGTACATAATGTATAAGTGTTATTATTCTAGAAAGGATTCATGTTACACAAATGCTTTTGTTCATTAGAAGTGTATTCAGTTGTACGAACAGGAATAGGCCTGTATGTTTGATGATGGGAGTTCCAACTTTTCATTATACATTTGCAATGGTGTGAGAATGCAGATATTCCAGATGGTGCACACACACACACACACACCAACCACCCGTCTAACCGAACTGAGCATACATTCAAATATCTAACCCATTCCAATATACAAATGTCAAAGTTATTCACTTAAGAGTGTTCTTTCATATTTTTGACTGCTGTATAATTAGGCATGGATTGTTGTTTGGTGATTTGTGTTCTTTGTGAAGTTTTGGGTTGCCAGCCAGCCAGCGACATGAGAAAGTTTTGTCAGCGGAAACATGTATTAGAAGTTTAGTTGAATTCTGTGCGCTAGTTCTGTATATTCCAACATCTATGGCCTGTTTCATATTAGACCGCTATTCTCATATATTCTATACGCGCGTTTATAAGTTTTTTTTTTGTTAAAACCAGATCTGACACGTTTGACATTCAGTAAACAAGAATGTCAGAATATATTTTTAACTAAAGAAGTTTTAAGGAATACAACACATGAATTTATATATTATACGCAGAAATATAAACATAGATAGAAATTGTGGAAACAGTTCAGACACGAAATTAGGACCGACTGATTTACAATAAAAAGTGTACAGATATATAGGTGTATAAAATACTGACATCCAGTGAAATTGTTTTCTTGATGTTGTAACCAACCTTCGTTTAATTTATAGCCGTCGGTTATACCTCATGCTTTTGGCATTAAACTGAACTTAATGGAAATAGAATTACATGTTCGCTGGAACAGCTAGCAGCTAGCTCACCAACGAGTAAACGAACGAATGTACGTACATTCGCTCTGGCGCCCGTCATCTTTCCGCAATAAACAACAGATTCAAGCGCGAACAGCATTTATATTAACATTAAAATACACTCCAAACTCAACTAGACACACATCATCTAACACACTTGTATCTCTCACCATCGACAAATGACATTATTGCTTTATAAGAATCCATATATCAGAGAAACATACATGTCGCAACCTTACTAAAACTATGAATATTATATTAATTAACCGTAACACAGGTAATAAGTGCAAGAAGAGAAATATATCTATATTTGAAAAGTTTATTATATGTTCCATATCTTAACGTATGGATAAAATTCTTAAATAATATAGATATTTCTATAGATTAATAGAGAATATTTATA
>JAGJTL010000036.1:4630831-4650168 GCA_022063505.1 Calosoma granatense
TTATAGTTTATATAAAGATATTTTCATTGCTGAGAATATAATACTCTAAACATAAGTCCATTATCGTTAACTTGTAGAAGCTTATGATTTCTCAGAGAAGAAAGAAAAATAAATTGACCGAGTACAAAAATAGATTTGATTGAGCGACGAGCGAAGTATATCGGGATAATAACAAACTGTTGAAATACGTCTAGAAATAGTTTATTTCAACTGTTTCAAATTACAAATGAATTATTTGTATTTTATTCATTATTATAAGCTAGCTATATATATTCCATGTACCTACAGATGCTATGAAATCAGATTTTTATCTTTCAACTTTGGAATTCTTCAAATCGGGCGAAAAAACTTGTAATCATGTCTAAAGTAATGTTAACTTTAGTTTTCCATCTAAATTCACAGTTCTTGTTGCTGAACTATCCATTTGTGTATATGTGTGACATTTAAGTTGAAGTATGTCTGGAATAGTGTAGATATCTGTCTCTGCATGTGTAGACTAGTGTTTAAACTGTATGTATGCATGTGTGTTTAGGCTGTATGTATGTATGTGTAAGTGTTAAGGCTGTATGTATGTAAGTACTAGTATTTGAACTATATCTATGTGCTAAGACTGTATTTGTATCTGTGTGTATTTATGAAATACTTAGATTCTATGTATGTATGCACTAGTAGTGTTTAGACTGTATGTATATGCGTGAAGAGATGTTTGTGCTGACGCCGTGTATTTCAGCCCGGCCGACCGAACCTGATGCAGCAACGATAAAACAAGCCCCGCTCTCTCGCTCAATTCAAGGTCTGCTGGACAGGGCACGGCCCCAGCACATCACATCCAACAACCACCACCACCACCACCACCATCATCATCATCAACCAGTCCGTCCTTCTCTCAACGAGCCACAGCCATCTATCTATCTATATATCTAACAGAGTACACTCAGCCTCCATCCTACTTACCTCTAACAAGCACAATTCCATTTCCATTGAAAATTTATTCTTACACACCACACAATAACACAATTTAATTCTCCGCACATAAAATGTATTTTAAATTATTTCAACCAATACTTGATGTGGTTTCTAAGCTTGTATCGGTGCAAATATTTGTTTTAGAGGAAATTAAACGAACGTATTTTCTAGTGTCAAATTTTCATCACTAAATGTATTCAAATTTATGTCAACTTTTTCAACTTTTTTTTGGCTACTTTTTACGTTTCCGGTGATACTAAAATTATATCTCAATCAAATTAATTACAAATTACTGTACAAGTCAGTGTCATTCGTACAGAATTAAATTCTAAGTTGACTTCATAAAAAACTGCACAAATTTGACAAAAAGCAATCAATTAATAAACTTAACGGGAACTGCAATGTAGTATCTTCCTGCGTTTCGAAAATAAATCCCGTTTAATAATACAATTTTGTTACTATTTTATACTTTTGTTGATTATAAATTTATTAATTGTTGAAACAAGTTAAAAATTGGTATACAAGTCAATTAAAATATGTAGAATTCACTGGCGAAAACAGCGAGTTGCTTATCTAGTTTCATTTTCAAGTTACAGCCTGTTAAATGATTTGTTATTTGGTCAAATTTTGCATTGAAACACGTTGGAAGAAAATTTAGTATTTTACCTACATTTGCTCGTGTTAGTAAATTTACTATAAATTGTGTTTATTTACCAAACGCAGTACATTCAGCGTGCCTTATATACCCGCTTGTTTGTCAGCTGTTTCAAATGTTACATAATATTTTACTTTTTACGAAATTACAAATATATTTACAAATGGAGAAATTATAGTTGTATACAAAAAATATTCTATTCTAGTTTAGAATTGAAGGAATTATAGATTTGATTGCATACTGGTGCAAGTGTGTATTTCATGAAGAATTTGTCTATAATTTGTGCACGAATGGTCATGTATATGTAAGTGAATGATAGGGTTGAAAGAATTCCGGGAACTTTGTATAATCTACGAAACATTGATGAAGGAAATGAGTAAAAAGTCAGAGTGAGAGCACGTTATTAAAGTGGATAGATCGTTGTCAGACGTTGAACCAAGTAAACCTGTTCCTGTTCTGTCCCCTTTATGCTTCAACAGTTTAAATTTATATTGCGCAGACTTCAAATATATGGTTTCACTATAAATACATCTTACACAGATTTTCTCATCTGGCGCACTTTAATAGTCTCTCATTGCTAAATAGTAAATTATCAAAAATTTACAACTCCAACTCCCAGCTATAGAACTGTATAATAAAGGTCACTACAAATATTTTTGATTTGGCGCCAACTGCGTGCGTGTGTATGTGTGTGTGATGATGTCTAGTTGTTCCAGTTATTTCTAGTCTTATTGATACACCATTCAACTGTTTCATACATGTTGTTATATTTCAGTTTTGACAGCTAGTAAAATAATTTTACCCTGTGGAAGAACTGTATGCTATATACATGTGAATATAGTCTCGCTATGATTTTATAACTGTTATTATCTCTGTTAACTGATACCATTAAGATCATGATGATTGATACCAAGCGGATAAAATTCAGTTCATTACTGTACTTGACTACGCATTGTAGTTCTAAATTATATGTTTCTAAATTGTGATAAACTTCATATTGATGATCTAGAAATGGTTTATACATTTCTGATGATTATCTAGTTTGTGACGCGCAACGATGGAATCATTAAAATGCACTCTAAATGATTCTTAGATTAATTACCATCAGTGAATGTTTACACTTGCGTTCCAAGTAACATTACGGGATACTTCAGTATAAAATAAAACAATATTAGAATAGTGTTTTTATAATATGTTCACATTGTATTCAAATATATAAATATTTTAGAGTTGGCTTGTTAAATTATGTTAGCAAGGCGGCTACAAAATTGCTATTTTGCTACAATTTTGCCCAACATTCGTGAAGATATTTATGCCCGTTTCTAGTTTGTTTATTTTTTCTCCTAACCCGAGAATGTTTATGCATGCCAGCGTGGAATAAACTCAGTGTGCTATGGATTTAAATTTCCATTAAATGTAATTACTCTGTACGTACATAACCATCTCTCGCGGCAGGAAGTGTAATTAAATACGATATAATGCGATTCAAATTAAATTTTATAACCAAATATTTAATTCCTAGTTCCTACTCTTTACCAAGCGACATTATTTACGTGGCTAATAAACTATGTAATATGCAATAGAAAGACAGCAAAATGAAATACATATAGCCAATTTTACTAGAACCATCTGTAGCGAAATGTAGAGAAAATATATGCTGTATGTCTACATATATGTGATTTTAAATCCTATTGCTAAACATTTAACATAACACTCTTTTCAAATACTTTGAAATCTAACAAATCCCTTGATATGATACATTTTCTCTTGCTACAAAGTAAATTCATTGTAAAAGCTATGTAAAATTTCATGGTAAGACACAGACGGTTTGCGCGCACAAGTTGCAAAAATCGCGTGAGTAAGCATTCGTGCGGTCAAGCGTACAACCCGGCCTATGTATGTGTGTGTGTGCGCGCGGATAAAGTGTTTTTTTACAACGTCCTACTTCTTGTACAGAGTGTACATGCACCTCTCTCTAAAAAGTGTTTGCTGTTAATCTTTGACATGCCTCTCAACAACGCGCAACGTCACGCGTTTCCAAGAAACGGGTTTCTTTTATTTTCTCCCTTGCCGGGCGTTTTATACAAAATTGTTTTTCGTTTTTGAACCTTATTGTTCGAAAATTGTATTTGGAATAGGATATAACACCAAAAGATATTTTTAATATATATTGCTTAAGATAGAAAAGAATTAATATGCTAATGAAACATCCATCGAAAATTCATGCTACTGTAAATAATATAGAATTCAAGATAAATATGTAACTCACAGTGTTATATTTTAACACGCTAATTTGGTTTAAAGTTGTTGTTGTAACGCGTTATTTTAATAACATATATTAAATTCTAAGTAAAAATTCGGATTACTGCAGATTAAGTTGTATTCTGAAATTGTTTAACATGACAACAAATATAGGAGGTAAAGGTTTCTTTAATTATGGTCTGTTAAAAAAAAGTAATGTATTACATTTGAACAAGTTCAAAGTTGCACTTGGAAAACACTCTTCATAATCTTACAGTGCTTATAAAAGCATATAGAAAAATAAGAGACTGATTCATCTTTAGCTTGTCTGCTACCATCAGAAAAGCATTCCATCCTTAAGTGAGCTTCAGTTTTAAAATGAACTAAAATCATACAAATACACTCAGCTATACAGTTATCTATAAATGTATCTATATTTTACCCAATTAACACTGAAATTCATGAAACACAATACTATTTTGCTGCTAACTTTGATAATAATTGATATGTGAAATAATATTCGTACAGAAACTCACGAATATCGAATATCAAACATACCCTCTTAATTAATGTTTCATGAACGTCGTGTCATTAGTAATTCGTTAATTTTTTTTTGGGCTCGCCGGAATACGTCACACAATTATATCCGAATAGAATACTGCCTATTATACGGATTTTTTTTTCTGTGCCGCTCAATTTATTTTATCTTTATTTGAAATGTGTCTAAAATAGCGATAACACATGACAAATGTAACGTAAAATGTCAGTCGACAAGTAGACTATTATGTACTTTTTTTATTTAAAACATGTACATTATTTGTGGTGTGTACGAAGAATATAAAATTGTTCTTTGTATTTTGGAAATAATGTTACAACATTCTAAATGTAATAAATTTCGGGTATTTGTATTTAAAATAAGAATGTTTAATTTTGTATTATGTTCTGATAAAATTGAAACACATTTTCTATTGTGTTAGCTCATTAAATTTCTATTTAATAATCAAAGCCCTAAAACATTGACTCGCGTATCCTACGCCAGGCATGCTGTCAAATCGCATTTTCTCTGCAAGTTCTTGTCCGTCGGAGGCTGCGAGCACAAGTTGGCGCGCAGCACCCACACGCCCGCATCATGTACTATGCGGGGGGCACGGCTAGGAGGGGTGGGGTGTACAGAGGAACGGAAGAGGAAGAAGAATGGTATCGTCCTGTGTGTGTGTGTGTGTGAGGGGAGAGCGGACGGAACCGGTGACTGTCAGTTTACAACTCGATATTTAAGCGCTTACGTACCAGAGCGCCGAGTTGTTGGACGATAATGAAAATTTAAGTCCACACATAAAAACCCAGCACTGTTCTACGTAGTTTTTTTATGATTTCCAGGGCATTACTGACAAGAGGAACGTTTGATATTTTCGGACCATTTTATTTGCCTGTACAGTATGAAGATAAATTATTGCGGTTTCAGTTTAACGAAGATTGTTTCAAACAGATCCAAATGAATTTTCAAAAGCCACGTGGATTTTCTAACTAAAGAAATGAACAAACGTTTTTGTAATTAAATGCATGGCGTTACTAATAAAATGCTGATTTTAGTAGCAATCTTTAGTGAGTATAATGCAGTATAAATTGCGTAGAAATATGCACCTCTTATTATCCTGTATTATACATGAATTTAGTTTAAACTGGTTCATATAGCATTTAACTACGTTTACATTGTAGCAGATAATCCTAGTTTAAAGCTTGATTTAGTTCATTTGTGAAATTCGAACGTGTCCCGTTATATATCGACGTGTAAATCTAGATTAATGTTATGTTTTTTCCAAACGTTTATCGTTTCTGTAATGCTGAATTATATTCTACTGTTAATAACTATTAATGTTTTCATAAAATCTAATGATTTTTCATAATAAATTACTTTGAAATATCCGCACTTGTTTACATGTACAGGTATGTGTTGATTGTATTCTATTTGAAATGAAATACATAAATAAAGTTTGTTTTGTATTTTTCTATATTGGGAAAGCCCAGATGATCTTATTTCTTGGAAAACGTGTGTAATTTGAATGTATAAAACAACCTGTCAACTATATATGTGTGTGTGTACAAGTTTGTACAGGAATTCCGTACTTCTGTCATTTGTGTTGCAAAGTCAGTCATGTGTGTGGCGCTATATACACACAGAAACATTGAATAGATAGTATTGCAATGTATAAAGTATACAGATAAATACATATACAATATCTTAGATACAATATAAATACATCTTATAAATCCGCACACGTTAATACACATGGAACTATATACCTATATAGATATACAGACTCACGCACACACAAGCATATATACTTTAGAGTATAAACAACACACACACACACACACACACACAAGTAACATGCAACAGGGTAAATGTCAAGGATTTTACAATTTACAAATACAAAATGATTAATTGTTAATTATCCTCGTATATTTGATTCCTTATGCATGGATTATCATTAAACCAATCAATGCAAGATAACAGGCAATAAAATTACTCGATACTTGCTGTATCGATTTGCATATACATACACACGCACACATATGTATTTGTGTAACTATGTGTGTGTGTGTGTGTGTATACTAGACTCTAGCTTTAGTCTCGGTGTCCCCCAAGTCGCTAAGAGATACTATGATTAAATAAAATGGCGTAGAAAAGACGTAGTTTCATTTACGTCACACGTCAGCAAACTGGCTAGTGTATCGGTCGTAAAAGCAAACGTGAATTAAATATGTAGATGAATAGAAAAGTGGAAATAATTGCTTATTAAGAATTTACTGTAACCATAGATATTAGTCGAAGTTACTACATCATATTTGACAGACAAAATATATACTCGTATGAGAAATGTATTATTAAATTTACAGTAATAAGTTTAATATTGACAATAAGACATTTAAAATAGCTTACTTTAAGAGTAAAAATGAAGAATAATTTTTTCCACAGAAATTTTTTTTAATTGATATGCATTAAATATTACTAAACATAATTCTTTGTCAATAATAAACAGCACGTATCCTTATTATTTTAACATATCCGCAATTAAAACAATTTTTTTAAAATTGACCGTAAGGTGCCCTATTTAAGAAATAGAATAATTATGTATATGATTTTATACTTTCGGATATGTGATTATTATGATGACTTGTTGTTAATTCAATAACGTGTACCAACTTGTCTAATTTTTGTTGTTGTTGAAGGTCAGAGCCTTGCAGATACTATATAATAACCCAAACATTTCTCAAAACTCCTATGTAATGTTATTACTAAACCACAAATAACAAGTTACATAACATATTAAATATTGTACATTCTCACAACTTAAGAGAATTCGTCACAACACAAATATTCACTCATAATTCTTAATAAAGCCGGCCAGTGTAAATGTGCAGGTTTTGTCACGAAAGGAGGCCATTTCAGAATGATATATAATAGTGACGGAGTTTTTTTGGGGCGTAGATTACGAATATCATATTACTTTGACAATTGTTGAGATATTGATAATTTAAGGACGAAAAATGCTTGTATCAACCGAACGGTTACAGATAGTAGCGGCGCTCCGAGCGAGTCGCCTTTTCAAAACGATAAATAATAATACATCTTGTATTTATATACTAACAATAAAAATTTCTTTAAATTAATTTCATTTTAATTCTATTTTATGAGCGCGTAGAAATACAACATTGAACACAAGAGGCGGCACTGATTCATACACAAAGCAAAAAAGTCTATAAGAGTTGCTCTGTTAAGGAAACGACAACAGTAAAAAAAACGTAACACAGAGTGCGCAAATGAAAACACTAGATAGGGAATTGTAAGATAAAGGTTGTTTCCGCATTAAGTAGTGCTGGTTCTGCTCGGCTGGAGTTTATATATGCGCATACCGGCCCATCACAGAACTGACAAGCCGTAAGCAAGCGCTTCAGTGGATTCGTGAGCACTGCAAATGTCAGCTCGATAGCAGACAGCACGCACAAGGCAGTGATATGTGCGCCCGCTAGCAATAATGAATCGAACAACATCAGGTTTTACAATAACAGTCGTTTTTCAAATAACTATACTGAGATGCAAAGTAATAATGATTATAAATTAATAATCATATCGTTAAATAGTAGAAAAATAACGTTATGTTCAGAATTATGTTCAAATATAAAGCCCATTGCAATAAAGTTAAAAATTATCTGGAAATATTATATATCAGATTAATATTGAATCAACTGGATACAACGATTATTGCATTCAATATACAAGTTAAATTATAAATGAAATTGAACCATAATTGACATATCCATAATGAATGTCAAATTTAAAAAATAAAAATTTTATAATTGTTAGTTAACCAGGTGAATGGATCTATTTACGTTAACCGTTAGGAATATGTATCAAATTATTAAATAAGAAATTCTATAACATTCTATATAGGTTCTGGTTTTTTTTATATAGTTGACAGTTTAAAACAATTTTGTTATTACACGTGAATATAGAGCTGTTTACTTTGCACAATATCCTGGTACCCATTTAATTCATATCACCTTTTTATTAAACTCATAAGAAGTGTAATTTTCAACTTCATTATACGTCCTCTGATATAAGTTAGTGACTTGGTAATAATGAAGTCTTGTAATAGAATAAACCAACTTATTTATGAGAAGCAATTTATATTTATCAAGAATGCTAAAAGGTGCACATTTCTTTCAAAATAGAATTTTATTAAATATTTTTCTACTTCCATAATCATAAAAGGAAAATAAAATAGGCGAGAATGCAAGGATTTAAAAACACAAGATTTTTTAACAAAATTCTTTGTTGAATATTTTCTGTGAAAAAAAAATCGTACAACGATATATTAATTATATATAATTATCATCATTTCGTATGTACATGTGTATGTATGTTGTCCGTATGTACATACATGTGTGTGTGTGTGTGTGTGTTTGTGTATAGGATAGTTAGATATAATTGGCACTGTGAATACTCAGTGTGGCACGTTATATCAGGTGTGTGAGTGTGTTATTTCATTAAAAAGGGGAAAAATTACGAACCGACTTGTCCAGGTGTTCGTACGTGTGCAGAATAATTTATCACACTTACAATGTTCTCGCGACAATTAAAATCAAGATAATGACAGTCTTCTTAAAATACTAGTAATCTTTGCCTTAAACATTCCATAACAGCCCTTGACAATATAAGTTTTTATATATCTGTTAGAAATTTGTTGTTCAAAATAAACCTACAGTTTGTAAATTTGAACATTTTGTCAATTCTCGTTTGAACCCTGCTGCCCTGTGCCTCTCTTGTAGATATATATTTAGATGCTCGTTGTTTTCCTGTTAGAAAATCAAATTTCATTTTCCTGACCCTGTTTCAATTCAAGAGGCCCGGCTGCTCCTTCGCGTGTATCTGAACAAGATTATAGAATATACATTTCTATTCCACTGCACGATTCAATATTTCTACTCTTATTTTCTCTCTGCGGCCAAAGGGAAAAAATCTGAATTGAATTGGAAGAAGTTCAGTGCACTGAAAGACTGAATATCCATTTCATTCAGTGAAATAATCATCATCTTTCCTGTATCACAAGAATATATCCTGATATCCTGGTAATTGTATTATTACTATGTACAAGTTTAAACCCGGAATCATCATTATATGAATATTTGAAATTTATTCTAGAAATAATAAAGTATTTATCTGAAATTACGTTGTTCAGTATAACAGTGGAATGTGTACATAATCGTTTTAGTTTGTCTGGTTGTAAATATGTATAAGTCTAGAAATTATTCTGTTATTTATATTGTATAGAATGCTGGCATAGTTGCAAGTATAGTATTATAGTGCATTTCTTGTTTAACAGTTGGTAATAGTTTAGCTGCACTGTGTTATTACAGGTGCGTCTTGTTTGATTACTGAATATGCTAATTAATCGTAGTTCAACAAACTACCTACTATCAAAATAAATCTAGGATTTTATATACTAGTGTACTACACTTAATTATTAACTAATTTTCTACAATTGCACATCAATATAGATTACATTTATTTCATTCCGAAACTAAGCAATATTTAATATTGATGGAGCATATCCTGTCTTCTTATTTGTAAGATTTTGTCATAATTTCACTGCAAATATCTCTAAATTTAAGTATATTTTCGTATATATTTTTCGCTGTCTCACCATTTAAATTAAGTCTTATATTCTGTAAGAACAAGCACCAGCATCTCTTGAAAAAACAATTCTGAAAACATTTAAAATAATTTAACAAAACGAAGTATTCTAGAAATGAAAAAATTCCAGTGCAAATTTATATGGTAATATAATTTTTATTACATTGTAGATGGAAGCGAATTTGTGGCGGTTAAACTTAATTAAATACCTTTAAATATATTCTTTACAAATGAAATACAAATGAAATTTTGTATCATCTGTATTAAATATCTGTTAAAAGATAAAATACAACAAATTATTACAGATTTATAATGAATGTTTCCGTTTTCTACTATGTGTATGTGTGGTGAAGAAATTGAGTTTCTTTATTTTCTCACCAGGCGGCCAATGTAAATCCATTTGACTAATAATTTTAATGATCTTTCATCTTGTGCCGCGACTGGTCTATCCGCACTATATGATATCTAACATTGTGCTAGTGAATTTATACGGCGTATCGTTAATTGTGTAGTATTAAATTATTCAATTAAGGAATTATTTGTAGAGGAATTCATAATTAGTGTCAATGAGTACGCATTTTGTGCAATTATAATTTATGCAAGTACGCAACAGAGTATTTGGTAATGAACATTACCATAATCAGTGTTACACACGTACACACGTGTGTTTGTTGCGCATAGCAATGGTTTTATTGGACGTAACGTAATAGTAATATTATATTTATTAGATAGAACTGAATTACTTACTTTGCTACAAACATGTGGTGAGCTTATTGTGAATTAGCTTTGATATGGAAGCTCATATAATGTGATTATTTATAGGGATTATAATGTGTATGATAATATTTTCCTATCAAGTACCATTATTCATCTACACTAAAGCAGATACATATTGTAATATGAATTTACTAGTTAATTTTAGATAAAACTATTTAGAATTAATTGTATTTCAAATACTAGTTCAATATAACCTGGCCTAACAATTGAAGATATAGTAAAATCACAGAATGTATGTATATTTTCATATACCCTCAACATTCTTACTGTTTCGTTCACTATAAAATATCATAAACACAAGTTATAAACAAGAGTAAAGCCCCGTGAGTTGAGGATTACGCCTACACGTCATGCGGTCGCTTCGCGGAGTACGTGTATCTACTAGAAATGTTCGTGTTACTCTCTCATATTCACTGGCTGCTAGTGATGATGGTGATGCTGCATCTTGCTTCTCTGTGCCGTGTGTTGTGTGTTTCCCGCGCGCGCGATACCCGCGTTGGCGTCGGTGGCGCGTCGGTGTACGCCCGGGAATGCGATGTGCGCCGATCGATAACTCGACGGACTGCCGAACGTACCGACGACCGGAACCAGCCGCCCATGATCACTGGTAATGATCGAGCGTCCATCACGGAACTTTGGTATTTGTTGCGTCATACCGTCCGTACATACACACCATCCAACCAACCAACCATTCATTCATCCATACTCGCACAAGCATCCATGCTACGCTTACTAGATTTTTGTCATTTGTCTGTTGTTGACATATCATTGTTTCCGCTATAACAGCCTGATTTTTACTCGTAAAAATATCATTCAGAAATGTGATGATATGAGATGATTGGTTATGAATTAGAGACAGATGGAAGGCACAGGTATAACACATGTTCTTCAGCTAATTGTACCTACATAACACAGTACTACTATTAACTTGTACATGTGCCACATATGTAAAACTTGATGAATAGAAATCATTATTCATTAGTAATCACATTAGTCATTTGTTTTTTATAAAACTTAACTAGATTGTTTCAATTAAAAACAAGCAACTAATAAATTACTTACTCTGTTGACAATTTCGGTACAATAAAACATCGTTTTAAACACTGATTGTCATTATTGTTATATTACACCTGCCAATTAGCCGAATGATTATATTGTAAAACAATAATTAAACATGACTGAGAATTTAAACGTTTCATGTTCTGAAACACGATATTCAAATGTTTAACAGTCGTACCAGCTTATCCAACATTAAAACAATTATTGTTTTAAAGAGAAGAGAAAAAAAAACGAACCGGCAAATATGACGGCATCGTATGCTATAATGTTTATCTGTATTGTTTCCGTCTATTATAAGTTTAGAGGAAGACAGAGCTTGTTTTTATAGCCGGCTATCTGGCATAATTGCAGCTTATTATAATAGTGGGCCGTGACGCAAATACAACCATCCGGCATACAATCGCAATACCTGTCACTTACTAAATTTATGGCATAGCTTACTTGGATTTTTTTATTCTTTCATTATAACAGTTTACGCACAGATACGGTTCCTTGTTTTCATATATATATATATATACAGATAGATTAATAATTGTACAAATATTCACTGACCCAAAACAATTTCATACATGCGCGTATTGCTATGCTGCCCAAAATTGTACATTGTTAATTTTAGTTTTATTATAACTAGGCAACATTAATGAATTATTATTATTGCTCTTTTGCTTTATAACGGAATTATAAATAATTAAAATATATAAATCTTCTTTTATTCTCCTTCCATTGTATTCCCGCTTCATTCATAAATTGTGATTCTATAAGTTCGTACTTTGAACTTTGATACAAAAATATTTGTTTGGTGAATTCGTTACCGCACTTTGTTAATTACAACCTACTATCCATTTATCACGAGGCGTAATCAAGTTAAAAGTGAAATTTTTCCTGGAATTTCCATGTTTTGCATTAGCGTTGTTGCATGTTGCAATATTTGAAGCTTATTTCACATCAATCATAGTTTAGATTTAAAAAGATAACTATTTGCTGCCGTTTTTTCTGTAAGAATCAATCAAATATTTATATGTACATATATGCGGTAAATATTCAATGTACATATTATTGTTATGGATTTTAGTAATACATAGAGTAGGCTGTTGAAATACAGAGTTAAGAGAGATACAGAATGTTTGCGAGAGATAGAGAGAGAGAGAGAGAGAGAGAGAGAGAGAGAGAGAGTTTAATGTAAAAGGGTCAACTGATGTGGTTGCCGTTCAGCACCAAGGACTCAGCTAATGGAATCAATTTCCGGTCTATTTCAACGCGTAGACAAGCGAAGAAATCTAATTATCAATATGCGATAAACAGCGGTTCGGATACTTTTAGGTTTTCAACACAAAACTTAACAATTTGCCAATGATTTTTATTTAACTAACATTAGTCACGCTTATAACACAATATTCTAGATATATCCACCACCAGCAACAGATATATATGTATAAACAAATAAATTAAGTGTTCATCCAAGTATATTTACCTACTAATAATATTCTAAACTTTGACGACTTCAAACCAACAGTATAAAATTTATATCTCACAAATAAATATACCCTTTATTTATAATACACTATAGAGACCTTCTTACAAATTAAAAAAATCACAATAAATAAAAATTGCAAAACCAATGCCACACTGTCCTGACAGTAATTATGAAATTATAGCCTTGATACGTGAAACTAAATACCATTATGATATTAAATCACAATCAACTGATTTATCACTAGAATTTTTAATGATATTGTACGTGTCTAAATATATCATGCGTATATTTCATATCTATATAAATTTCACACATACTCATGCACATATAGAGATATAGAAAATTTATACAACATTTATCATTTGCGCAATGTATGTTCCGACAATGCATGTGTTTGCGCGCATGCGTGTTTTGTTAAAATGCCTAAAGCTCGTCAAACTTTTAGCAAACAGTTGCAAGCTTCGTTAGCTGTAGTTTCAACGTAATGATTGATGTCCATTTTAGAGGACTTTAAAGGTTCTTGTTCTCTTTCTGTGCGAATAATTACTCCTTAAAATACAAACTTGTACCGCGAAAACAATCCTCCTCCTCTTTTACTATAATCTGTTACTCTGCAAAAATAAATTCATAATTTTTTATTACAATATCCCTGTACTCAGCACGATTTCAAAAAAAGACATTTAATAAATGAGATAATAAATTTAAGTTTTAAATAACCGTCTAATTTATTGTTTTTAATTTGTTCTAGATAAAAAACCTCTTTGTTAATGATTTTTCTGAAGCAGCGCTTAGTTGGATTTAAAAAACTAACAAGTCTTCTAAAGTTGTTAAATGTTTAAGCAGCACTTATATGCAAGAGCATCTAACACCTGCTGTTAATCAGCAGGATGCCCTTAGCAACGTTGTCCTGTAACATATCGGTGTAATACTCGTAACTGACGCAGTTGCATGGAAGCACATTATAATTGCAATAATCGCTGAATAAATAACAGGTTCGGAAATACCTGTTCGCTTGGAGCACGAACCAATCATGTTTCTATATTGCCTTCAGGGGGATTTCCCCTTCTATTTGTCTTCGCCTCCCCCCCTCCTTCTATCTCTATCTCGTGTGTGCTCCGCGCGCCTCTTCAGGCAATACACTTTAGATAGTTCACGCTTACTGTATATACATTTAACAATCAACCTCCCCTACTTCGGTTTTAGAAGATTTTTCATTTGTAGGTACTTATAAGGACATGTAATTAACTTAGTATAGGTAGATAACACATGAGATATATTACTTACAGATTAAAATTACGCTCAATCAAATTGTCATTAATATAGAAGTATAGGATATTTTAGACACTAAATTGTTTTAGTTCGAAAGTAACATTATGTATACCAGAATAAAAAGAAAATTAAGTCCTTTTCAAAAATAGTTACAATTGTATATAATTAACCCAATTCTATAACATAAATTGATTATTGCTAATCATGCTATACTACGTTTCATGGTAAGAAATAAGTTCTAATTGGTGCTAGTTATTTGATTTGCTAAGCTATTGCTATGCCTAGCAATATGTAGGATAAACTATTATGTATTTGCGTCTATACTTCAACTGATAACATATAAAGTATTAAAATATTTTTACCATTGTTTAAAAGCTTGTCGCACTTCGTGAATAAACCTTTATGAAAATCCTTCTATGCTGAATTTTTTATAAAACTACATTCTGTCAGTTCTCTGTATATTATAGCATGTCTGTATATATGCTCTTAACGCTACTGTGTATATGCGTGTGTATACCTGTATATACATGCACGCGAAACAGATACACAAGGCGTCAGACAACACGCAAGCAAACACACACACACACACACACACAGAGGGATATTATTATTGTATTTATATGAATCATAAATTAATACGTGTCCACCCGCTTCATGTATGTGTGTAAAGTTCTATATATCTTTTTTTATGCCCTACAATCTGCCTCACAGTCTCACCTGTGTAGGATTGACTGATGTTTCTTTTTTGAATAACACATTTGAATTTATTATCATTAGAAATGATACATAGCAAATAGATTCTATATTAATCACAATTCCATATTATATATTTACTTGTATATCGGCTAGTTGCATATAGGAAAGGGTCAAGGATGTTGATTTGTTTTAGATGTACAATATATCAATATTGAACATGTATACAATGTTAATCAAATTGTAATGTTGATTAATATTTTACAGAACTCTGACCATGATAATTTGAAAGATCTGTATGTAGATTTCATATAGTTTCAATGAAAGTTTTTCAATTATTAAAATATATCATTGTCCGTGTGTCAACTGAATGATGTATGACCTGTCGTACTCTGTTGCAAATTAAATACTGTTATTTTATTATTTATAATAATGCTTGATTGATTGTAATAGAATTAGAAATTTATTTACTGCGGCTTACGGTGACGGTAACAACATGAGAACAAAAAACAGTGCTATTTAATTTTTATGTGTTAATAATTGCGGCGATTTTCATGGGCACTGACTTAGAAAAAGTTGAACTCATAACATTTGCTACCAAGTACAAGTGTTACGTTACTTCTCTGTACCGCGTAGCGTAATGTAGCATAACGTAACATAGAGTGTTAGTACGCCAGTACTAATCAGCTAGACATTTTGTTCATTAGCACACATTAATGCATCCCGGTGTTATAATCAGATTTGATTTAGATAATTAATTAGTTAGGTGTGCTGCTGTTAATTCAATAGTGTTAATACTAATTTAGCCGTACTGATAATACCACTTATATTGGAATAATATTAAGTTAATCAGGTTTTTTTTTAGTAAAATCTATATATTTTTTCATAGCAAAAGTTGATTATTAAAGTTGTAGATTTTATATTAATATATGGATACAATCATGTAATGTAATGTGTATTCTTGTTACAGCGCGGTGAATCTGCGGTTCTCAACAGGTGATGCTGGGGAGCACGGCAGGGCCCGCGGGCGGCAATACGCACCGCGGTCTGTGGCCATTAGCACCCGCGCCAGCACCACCCGCACCTCATCTTACAGCGGAAGGTTAGTTTAACATCTATATTAATTAGACATCCATCAGATTCTGGTAGATTTGATCCAGTACTAATTCAACAATATCATAATGAAGAACCATAAAACTAATTTGATATCATGTCAGTACAGAAAGATATTTTGTATGTACTGAATATAAAAACACAATTCAAACATTTATTTATTCCCCGAATACATAGAAATGTTTGTACGGAAATGCCTACACGACCGCCAAGTATAATAACCAAGTTTGAAACACCACTTCTTTACATCTTGAACTGCATACAGAAATCTACAAATTTCCAACGAACATGCTGAAAACATGTTTCTGTATACAATGTTGCATAGAACAATCTGGTAATTGTTAAATTTTTCCACGAAAGACCTTGGAGCACGTCTATTTCGAAGCAGTTAAAGTGCATTTTCCCAAGAACACAAGCTTATACACACACACAGCAGTGAGTAAGCCTATATGCTGGTAGTGCTAATTACTGATTCATACACAGGAACGCAAGCCATCAGTTATAATTATGTTATAAATTATTTTGTTAAACGATGGTTTGTTATCGAAAGACATTTGCTGATGAAAAGGTGACTAATCGGCCATATGTACGTGACAGTTTCGTATGGCTTCTTAGTAAATTATTACTCATTTAGTTTGTACATTTCGTGAACTAACAATTTTTGACACGTGCTAGGTAATCTTCAGTATGAAATAACTAAATGCTAGTATTGCCAGGGTCGGTTTTCAAAAGTCTAAACATGAATACAAATATTCTTGCTATGCAATATACATAGTATAACTTTATAATTATTACTCATAGGATTATAATATCAGTTTGTGTTCTAAATATAGAACAACTTTCAAGCAATAGTTTAAAATTTCAATCTAAAGTTAGAGCGTGTATACATATTCGTTGTGTACTGGGAACGAAAAAAAACGATAAGTTATTTAATACGTTATTTGTTTACACATAGAAGATGTAAATTTCTTTTCTTGTATCGTAACGACTTGCAAATGTGTGTGTGTTTGCATGTTTATGCTTGCTCCGCTTGGTTTGTGTGTGGAGTGGCGGGAAACAAAACATATACACTCTCCACTGTCGAGTTGTAATTTGATTCGCGATACGCCCATCTTACTCTCTCTCTTTTGCTCTCTGCCTCTTTGTCACACACACACATCCCCCCTCTACTTGCCTTTGCTATATGTGTTACCAACAACAACAACAACTTTATTACTTTATTATATTATAAACAGGAACTTAGATAGACTTACTCTTACCGAAAAACATTAATATTTACGTTTTAAAAAACACTCTCTCTCCCTCCGTCTCTGTTTACTTTTCGTATTGTGTTTTCATTTGTTTATTTGTTTGTAGACAGAGTTTTTATTATATAATAACTATAACAGTAGAAAGAGATTTTTTTATTCGTTTCACAGTACTTTATATTCATGCATAGTAATATGAGAACTGGCCGCGTTGAATGTTCATATTCTGGTTTTCATGTTTGATACTGTCATTATTGTGTTTATCTTACCTCTTTTTCACATTTTCATCCAACACATGTGTGCACGAATGCGTAACTGCTCACAAAGGAATTAACAAGTGTGTAACATTTAACAAGCGATAACAGTGAAAATATAATACGGTTCTAACTGTAAATGTATAATTTGTAGATACAAATTCAGTGTGTTGCTATGCTAAACCATTGAGTACTAGTGCTTGTGCTATTCTACATACTACAATATATATGTGTGTGTTAGTGTGAGAGATAAACATCGAGACACTAGACAGCAATAATATAGCTGAGCTGGGCCGGTAATTAACGGGTCACATGTAGTATGCGCGTGTGCGTGCAGTGTGTATGTTTGCGCCCGGCGGCCTCACTAATTTACTGGTCAATCTGTAGACAGGAACTGACTGCTGTCCCATTTTCCTACTCTAATAATACCCTTTGTGCCCAAAGTACCGTCGTGATACGGTGCATTCAGGTATAAGTCGATTAGCATTTCCGTACAAACTCAGATGCCAATTTCCGCACGCGTCTTTCACATTTGGAATCGGGAATTAAATAACTCAAACACTGACTATTTTATTTCACATACAAACTATATATAGAATAAACTGCTAACTCTATTTGTCAACAACGCAAGAAATAATTTGAAATAATAATGTAATAGGGGTATATAACAGTGTAATGTTAAAATTTGTTTAAAATTATCGTAGATGGTGAGATAACTGATGCTATTACCGGCCCTATTTAAATAAAATGATGTTATTTGTACCTACATAGTTTACATAATGCACTTACATGTATATGGCAGCTTGCAACGAGAATATTAATACTCATTTATTCAGCACTTGCTTCCTCAATGAATATTCTTCAAAACCAGCATACATATACTTATAACATGTAAATTGCGTTGCGTTAAATATTTCCATGATGCAACCATACGTTTCCTGGAAGACGACAAATGGAGGAAAAATAACACACTGTCCATAATTGCTTGTTTGATGGATTTTTCCTGGACAGAAATTCTGAATCCAGTGTTTGCTGTATGATAGTAATGGCAAACAGGTTGTACTGTGTCATCGTAATAAATTAAAACAATCTTTTGCTAGAGTGTTATTTATGGAGCTCGGTGCTCAGTGCCAAATATTCTTCAAGGTTATGTTGGTGATTTCTTGTAACGACAAGTGTGCAACTGTTTGCGCTCACTAACACCAACTTGTACACTAAACTGTACGTTACTAGGAATATTGTGGTGTTTTTAAATTCCACTTTGTAGATGATATATTTTATACAACTTGTGTAGCAGAACTATTTTAAATAATATGTTTTGACTGGGTTTATTTGCGAAAATAGTTACAGCTCGTGTAGTAATTTGTATAAATATTCAAATATGTATACCACG
>JAGJTL010000036.1:4650292-4675972 GCA_022063505.1 Calosoma granatense
GTGTGAAAAGAATGTCAAAGTCTATATTCCATTCCAAACAAATCCTCGAATCATATACGGAATTTCAGAACAATATGGATAGTTGTTTTCCAGAAATAATACACATTACTCGAACAATAGTTTTGTAATTGATAACAATGTAGTTTTGAATAAAACGAAAAATTCACTTGCATTGTTCTGTTAATTAGTGAAAACCTACGTAAAGTCAAAAACATAAATCCAATTTTCTCAAGTTTATTCATAAACAACCAAGTAGTGCTCCTATATGGATGACTATGTGTGTGTGTGTATACGTACATGTATGAGTAAATAGTACAAGTTTACGTGTATATGCAGGAATCACAGTAGGCGGCTTGTTTGAAGTTTAATTAAACTTTACGTCTTAATACAAGCGAGAGAAGTGGGACAAAGAGTTAAATACTTAACCGTCAGTTAAGTTGCTAATAAGTGGCAATCGTTCATTAACAGCTTATAGAATTTACCGTACATGTTTCTTAGGCTATTGATACACGCTTATATATATGCGTACAGACATAGACTATACATATTTCATCACTAATCAAACTATACTTGCATTTAAACTCTGTATAAATTATTACAACATACATACGTATAAAACATATGTACATTTACTAACGTATAAATATTTTTCCACACTATATTCAAATGGTTCTTTGCATATGAACTATACTATTAAACAAAGTAAAAATAACATTTTACCTATTATTAGATTTTTACATATATGACTATACATGCAGTATTATTATTATCAAGCAAGCGTACATGCTGTTTATAATAACTCGTGTATGTTAATGTATATACATCGTAGGTATATATTGTGAGGGTATATTTGTACATATAGGTATATATTAATGTAGATACATACATATATATATATATTTGTATTGTTACAGGCTATAGTCGTTACGGGGTGTACTCTTTGTTCCCTGGGGCGGGTTCCCCTGCTCCCGGTGTGGGTGTGGGGGCCGCCCTCTACTCGCATACGAGTACCATCGGTCGGTTCGCCCCCGGACAGGCTGCAACCCCCGGACAATCATCCGCCACCACATTCCACGCGGCACACAAAGGTAAAACAAACCAACAACTATTTACTAGCAAGTACAGACATCTCTCTCTGTATATATATACACTTGTATATATATACTTGTATATATGTGTGTGTATGTAAGTAACCACACTACCACTACTAATACTATCTCCTCTACATGTCTTTACTCATTATTTACTGTTTTATTTACTTGTCTGCTTCCGTGCCCACGGTAATTTCTCTCTTGCTTTTGTTGTTGTTTCGCTGTTTCATTTCTTCCTGTTCAACGATCTGGTTCCCAAGACGTTACTCGATCGATTCCCGTGTGGTCTTTTAATCTTAGAAATGGAACACAAGTGGAAAGAATTGCCGAGAATCAGAAGTGCTTTTGTAATGTATGCGTGCGTTTCGTTTTTTATCATGATTTGCGGTTTTTTTCTTTCGTTCATTTCAACATTTGGTTTTCATCTCTTCTAGGAGATATAATATTTGAGAAATATTAAGCAAACACGAAACAAGATTCATGCTAAACTTTTTCTTTTTCAATACAACAATTATACATATATCTAAATAATATGATGAAGAATATATGGAATGAACTAGATATATAGGATAAATTGTGCATGTACCATCAGTGTTTGGTAGATAGTGGATATACAGATTTACTGGTTGACTGAACGATCGATCGTGAACGAATGAGTAGTTGGTAAGTTTTATGTTGCAACTTACAACCAGTTTGCCGGTAGTTAAATATGAACACACGGGTAACTGAAGTAGCACCAGTGTGTTCTGTAACGTCGTTCAGAAATACAAGAAAGGTAGCACACATATATCAGCTACTCCTGTCTGTAGGTAGAAAAGAATTCGATACATTGTATCCAACTATAAATTACTAGATTTTATACTCACATATACCTACACATATATACATCGACTACCGCAGATACTATCTCTACATAATCACAACTACTATCTAAAACTTATCAATTGTATTGCTAAACTACTTGCTACTGTACCGTGAAACTTTACCATAATTAATAGTAAATCTATACGCCTCACTTATAGTTGCATTTCAGAATAAATACAGTATATCTAATAATAAAATTATTGTTCTACTCTGCAACACTGCAAGTATGTAAAAAATGCGAAAGCAATATGTTAAAAAAAATCTTACTGAACTCGTTTTTCAAGTTTTAATCTTGCAGAAAAAAATTCTTTATAGTATAATTGTGCGTATCTATTTAGGAATTCAAAGTATTACATACTACTTGAAGGCTTCATATTTTATTTATCTCTAGAGTTATTTATAATAGATATAAAGTATCAAAAGAAAAAATTTAGAATATAGTTATATACTTGCAGTACTGAATGTGGATATATATACTATTTGTTCTTGTACTTTCAGTTATGCATAATCACTTCTAATTAGTAATTATTATAGACACAAGTTGGTACGGTATATCTGTTCCGATAAAACAAACTACACCAGTTGTAATTACAGGAATTGAATTAAAATACACAGAATATGCACAACGCCCTGTTATTAAACCATCAAGGGTACAATTTATCCGATAAAAATGTTTCCTTTCCGTAGTTAAAATCATGTGACAGTCTGTAGTTTAGATATGCACAACTGTGCGCCTATTTTTTTCTGTTCCATTTTTGTTTTAATATTCGTGTTGGTTTTGTTTTTTTTATTAGACTTTTCTTTGGTTTATTTCCGCGTGTGTGTATTTTTTTTACTTATATTTGGTGTGTTTTATTTTTATCATTTTGTTTTGTTTCATTTGTCGTGCGCGGTTGTGTGTAGCGAGGCTCTAATATTTGAATGCGGAGGTCAGTGTTCGGTGTTGGCCCGGCAAGCGAACAGATAACAGCAATTGTATCACACTACGTCGTATTACCAATAGATCTAACGCGTGTCAACATCTTATCTAACTATACTTCTCAGTATTTCTTAATATATTGTAAAAATTAACAAGTAAAGAACTTACGGATTTTTAAGTCAAAGAATGTATTGAAATTTTAGATTATTGAAATACTTCTGCAAGACAATATAGCTGCTTTAGTAAGATGTTGAACGTGTTTCGGAAAGCGGTAGCTGCACGAATTCCTCTCCGGCAGAGTGTCTTCACGCGTGACGCCTCGTGGTTTACAAAAGAAGCTCTTATTTCGTGACGATCCGTGACAATATTCGATGATTTTTCCAATGCATTCATTGACCGCATATCCTTTCTGTTTTTAAGAATTTATAAAATATATTGACTGCATATAAATTAAATTTAAATCAATTTGACCATGTATTAGGTAATTTGTAAATAAATAAGCAACTGTATTTTATTATTAAATATTGTATTATTCATTCAGTATAACTAGACATAAACTGTCTTATCAGCACTGTTAAACTAACAAATATTTTTGTAGTAAGCATAAAACGAGAAAGGACAGAACAGTATACGCTTCCATATAATTACTACTTAACACAAAAACATGAAGCCATTTTATTTTTCAAGTTAGTTACTCTTAGAACTCAAACAAAAAATGGAAACCAAATATAATACATAATCTATAATTTCCGAAGCCGTAACAGTCACAGAGGAGAAACCCGCATTGCAAGTTAGAACTTGCGACTAAAAACAACGTACGCTCGTTTCAGGTAACTTTCTAAACCTTTTATTGTTACTATAGCAACGAAAACAATTATTTTAAAGATTCGTGCGAATAGTACTTGTTTGCACTATAAGAGCGCAAGACTCATTGAACTGTAAATAGAGCCAAACCAACGGCTTTATACCGCTGAATCGAATTGCATCATCAATATATATATAGAGAGAGGGACGGTCTATGAGATATCTGGGCTTTGGTTATGCTTCAATACACACCGTAACCACTTTAACCAAAGCGGAATATTTTTACATTCGGTTACAGTTTCATATATATATAGGTATAAACCGATTTAACAGTAAGATATAATCACTTTACTCAGTATGTTGTATACATTTGAATCATAATGTTTTGTATCTTCTCATATACATGTACTTTATTTTAATTGTACATATTTTACTCCTCACCAGTAATTGAGTACATCCTGTTGGACAGTTGAATTTAAAGTGAAAACAATATACATGGTCGCTTTATTATTAAGCATTTACAGTGCTAAAGACAATTATTAAATAAGAGTAAATCAATTATTCTCGCTTCAGAAATTGTGTCAGTATTGAGCTAGTTGCCTCCGTTGGTAAGATACAGCGATTTAGTATTTTGAAGAACAGACAAAACTTAAAGTCTAGCGTTAATACTTATGTATATTGTTGATGATGTGTTTCTCATTTAAAATAAATTCTATAGCCTCGTAGTTCTCTGTGGGCGTTAGTGAAGAAATTAAAACACAAAGGACTTAGACTTTTATATGTTGAGGCCCATTGTCCGACGTACACGTGTTAATTTTGACGTGATTATGGCGTATCAAGGCGTAATAAAGGAAAAGAAAACGCGCACACCAGACACGTATAATTTACATGCTTATCGAGTGTAATTATACATCTGTGCTTGCGAAAATACGCCAACTATATTTCCAAGTAATGCTAATTTTATAATTAATTGCTACATGATTCTAATATCGATAGCGAAGGATTATATTTTTATCTCTTCTGCATATAATGTTAATTACATGAAGACTGTTTATATATTGTGTGAAATATTACTGTAAGATATCTTTGATTCTGCGTGAAATATTGTCTTGTAAACAGTAATTAGTACGTATAATTTACAATTATACAATATTATGTATGTAACACACGTATATGCATAAGTATAGACTCTTTTGCTACTTGAGAAACGTGCATTGCATTTTAAGAATATGCCCTAACTAATATGATTTATTCTAGAAGGTTATCTGTATAAAAATATAATTGATAGTAAATGGTGAATGGTTGAAATGAATTGGGGATAAAGTAAAGGAAAATAATTTAAATTGATTACTGAACAACCACTGTAGACTGTATGTACAACAAGAATGTGTTTTGATATGATCTACGCAACTCTATCAGAATATTCATAACACGAATGTACCTGTGTCACAAGTAGAAATATGATTGTGTGTACACATTTTTCTTCTCTTGACTTTTATACTACGACCTTTTACCTTTTGTCATAAACAGTTTTACTTTCGTGGGAAATTTTTCTATATTCACATTGCCGTAATATTTCTAAAATAAAAATATTACCATTTCGATAATTCTGTTAACAGTAAAACACTGATGTTTTTCAAACTGTCATCGTTTCATGACAAATGCATACAGACTTCACATGCTTGTAATAGTGTTGTATAGTTGAGAAAATAAACTAGAATAAATAATATAGAAAAAGGACAAGTCACCCTATTACATCATCACATTCTTATACACTTGTGCGTAGGTTCAGTGGAATGCGCATGCGTATAATAGTTAGATGCACGTGTCCCCTAAACACACACATATATGTACGAGTATGTATACTTGATTCTTGTAACCATCGGCATTGAAGTTTAATCAATGCTTGTATAATTTCTGTCTTATTAATTAATTATAATACCTACCTGTGCTAATGAAGTATAACATATATAAAATTGCAAATCAAGATTATTCATCTATAATCCAGGATAAAATATTAAATTAATCTTTTTATATTAAACATAGATTTTGATATTACTCATTGTATGTCTTTTTCCGTTAAGATATATACACTCTATATTATTTCTTGTATCCGGTTCATTATTATCTAACAAATCATATCACTTATTGTTGATAATGTGAAATGAACTGAAATGGATGTGTTTTTTTCTAAACCATTAACGCATACGTGATTACTAATGAACGGAAATCGGTTTTCTCAATGTGTATCGTACTTGTGTGTGAGTAACCAACACATATACCTATAGAATGTAGTAGGTATACAGCTGCGTAATACAAACTGGACAGGGCACGCTAATTATATGCCAACAGAGACAGTCTGTGATTTGCAAGGTTGCTCGTTACATATAAATCGGCTCACATAGGTATACTAGCGGCTTGATTTACGCTTGAAGCGAAATACTAGACTCACTAGTACTAGCGATAGTAGTGCCAGTATACTATTCTAGTTTGTATTCTCTTATTCCAAAGTTCTAGTAAACTGTCATAGCAAATTAAAATCAATATACTGTTGATACATTCGTTGATAAAACTACAGAAATTGCATCATACTATTCATATAAAAATATATACTATAATCTTCAACAATGCACTAGCCATTATGACAGAGTAAAAATATATATTATATTAATTATTGAACTTTATTTAGCAATAGATAATTGCAATCTAATCCGCATAGTGTAGGTGTCTGCACGATATTGCACACCACCTATATTTCCGCTATTCCTGGCATATCTCATGACATATCAGATTTATTACAATACAACCTTTTATATTGTTTCATTTCGCATATATTTATTTATTTCTATATGCTAATTTATAGTGTGAAGAGAAACTTTCAACAAGAGTAATTTGTGCAAAGTAACAGCTTAGAAAATAATGTGCGCTTTCTCAAAAATAAAATCATAACAGAACTTGTTGTTTTGTACGTGGTAAAATAAATTACTTTCCAGGATATCAAGTGTACGTATAGAACAATCACTTTCTGTATTTATTTGGTCTTATTACAGTATATATTACGCTATGTAGATTATTTTTAATCAGCTTTCGATTATTTCTAAATTGAAAATAAAACAGCATAAGATATTGTCATTTACATGTAGATATTTTCCATGTACTTTATGAATCATTGTTATAGTTTTAATTACCCGTAATAATGTGTAATAAAATAAGTAAAAATAATCAATTAATTTAGTATACAATGTAAGGACTGTAAAATGTAATCGAGAAATTGGCTTAATTGAATTTCCCTGTATAAAGATTAATTCTTTTTGTTCTAACATCTAACAAATGGTGTTAATGGATTGTCAACAAAACCTTACAAAAAGTTCCACGCTTAATAGCTAAATGTAGTTTTGCCATTAATTAATATTAATGACAATACATGTATATCAAATAATAAATCAACAGAAGCAAGCAGAAGTTTTGTTTAACATTTTCATGTGTTTGTTTATAATTGAAAAGAACGTGGTAATTAATAATTGTAAATTATAAATGTATAAACTTATCATCTTAGCTACAGTGACTTCTGTAAAACTTATTAGTAATAATAATCAGCAATCATCCTTAGATACTAATCTTGAGAGAAAATAAATGAAGCAATATAATATTAATCCGCAGTATATATCAGCGGTCGCTTTATGAATTTAAACACAAACATACTTTGTTCTTTGATCCATCTATCACTTATCACTGAGCCATATAAAGACATACTTCACATACATGCATACACTTCCGACATCATCAAGTCCTCATGCATTTTTAAGACCCATGATTTAATTCTGTAGTTCGTCGCGTTGAACAACAGAGGGCGGGCACGTTTGTTCGTTTAGTTCGTCCTGTTCGTGGCGCGCCACATTACGCGTAATTGACATTTCATGTACGCCGTCGAATAAACAAGCTAACTCCCGTACCTTATGCAACAAGAGCCCCCGCTAATTTATAAGTAAAGTAAAACGACAAAACACTAGAGTTGCATGTTCCCAGATATAATACGAACAGTGTACATGCATACATCGGTGTATGTGTGTGTTGTTATTTAGTGTAGCAACTATCTTAGCCTGTGATGATGATGCTGATGTACCCGGGCCTTGATGGCAGAGTCCTCTAGCGGTGAGAACCGGTCGCGACTTCCGGCGTGAAGCTGTCAGAGTCGCACCGTACCTACTCGCTTCCGGCTATGCGCGTAGATTGCTCACGCAGATACATATCCGTAGTGTGCTACGCTAACACAACTGGACACTGCATACCAGCAGTACTACATCATTTATCAACGGAAATAATTTTACCACATACATGACATAGAATATGAACTAAAAATTAACTTGCTGCTAGAAAATATATATTATATAGATCATATAAAAATACTGATTTCCTAAACTTGAAGCGGTCATGTTCAGAAATATATTCAATAACTTGTTGGTACATCCACGATTTAGCTATCTCATCAATCTGACATATAATGTTGTTTATATCAATTCAATTAAACTGCGTTGTAAATCTACGATATACATGAACATTTCTTTACACTTGCATTCGTGGTTAATATATTTGTCCGTTCAGACATGGTATCTAGATATTTTTTCTTCCCATTGTTAAGACTATTGTATCCACTGGTCTAGTTCCTAGTTTACTCTCTAGATAGCTCTCTGTTAGTGTTGTGAACAACCCTAGTGTATTTATACTGCCGCCATGTCCGTCCGTCTGTCTGTCTGTCTGTTTGTTGGTCGTTATGATCACTTTAATGAACTGGTTCCAATTATGGTGATAGTCTCTCGCGGTATGTAAATAATGACACTGCCGATGCTATCGCTACATGGTGCGCGCGTGCGCACAGCCGCTCACCATACCGGGAAACCTGCACGAAGGATCATTTCATAAATAATAACTGCAGGATAAAATTTTACATTTTCTACTAATTAAATACGCATGCATATGATTGATTTATTGTGCCACGTTATATAGTTGTTGTTTTTTCGTATTATATCCGGTCAGTGCAGGCTTTTAAGCGTATTGCATTTTTATGGAAATTTTTCAAAAAGGAAATCAATTTGCATTATAAGTGATAGTTGTTAATGAGAAGGATGTAATAATTATTTCCAATTTGAGTTTAAATATATTCTCGGTATCTGTGAACGCTGAATTATTTTTAAACTATTGAAGTAGAATTCTAGTAAGTAAGGATAATGGTATGGACTTATGAAGAAATGTTGAGAACTCCTCTAAGATCTAGTTATTCTTTTGCAAGATTCAAATCTAGGTCGTTTGTACGTCTGTAACCATTAGTCTTGACAGATTTTCTCGACGTTTATCTTACTGCATTTTGTTTTTATTCTACGTCATCCATCTTCATGTTAATGCGTATCTGCCGATATGGCTCCGCGCCAAACATCAACATGAACAAATAAAGTGAAATCATATAGAGAACACCCGATAATGAATCATACATAACATAGAATTTATAATAAAGGCGTGCATACAAAATAAAAGAGATGATCACAACTAAATGAATTGTAGATTATCAACAAATTGATACGTCAATTTTTAACATCAAAATGTGTCAGTAATTAATTAATATTTTATTGAATAAATTTCAAATGTGAAATCAAAAATACATACATGTTCAAACAAACAATAAATTAACGATGATTATTAAATGTGGATATGTAGTTTAAATATTAATTTTAAAATGTCTATTCTGTATTCTGTTTGTATTATTATTTTAGGTGGTGTATATAAATTATACAGTATAGTTATTAACTAATAACTGTTTCATTCTCCAAATAAATAAAAATATAAATACAATTCACAAATAGAATAAATGTATTTTAGTTTTCATTTTTTTTCTATTTACCTAATACACGTTGTTAATCAGTGACACTCATTTCACGGTGATATAAACTGTCACCAGCAGATCCAGGTAGTTGTCTATTAATAATTTATATCGTTCTTGTTATTTCAGTTACAGACTCGCTGTTCTCGACGAGTAATTATACATTCGGTGCACCGACTCCACCACCCGGCTCACCGTACTCGCCTATCCCCGTTGCTCAGTTAGAACTGTTGGCTAAAGGCATTACCTGCAGTGTATCCTCGGTGGTGCAGCAGAGTAACACTTCCTTGTCCACTACTACCCTTAAGAAATCTCACGCGTTGTCCACTGCTAGTTCCGATGAGAAACATCCTGTGCGAGCTGTGTGCGAGGACCGATGCTGGGTGAAGTCTGAGAAACGATTTGCCTCATCATCATGCGCTTGCCAACCGACGACGGCATCACCATCCAAGACGACAAAGTTCAGGGACAACTCATCCGGATGCAGCAGAACAAATCCGGTGGAATGGAGTCCGGTCAGTGTGAAACGCGAGCCCGGAGCGACGCCGTGTCAGGTTGCCGAGGTCACCACCAGTGACGTTGGCTCCACTTCGGTGGTTAAAGTGGAGGCTACATCGCCCACAAGTACCGCCAGAAACTCACTACCAACTCCGCCAACACAACACAAACAAGAATTACCACAAGTCTCTGTACCGCAATCTATCAGTAATAGTAAGTGACATATTCCTACATATATATGCTATCAAACCATGCTAATACTTGATGATAAACTAGAATTATCCAGAATATATTCTTCAAAATATATCATTACATACTACACAATGTCTCAATAAATAAAATCTCTCTCTTCATGCAAAATTAAACTAAATTATTTCTTTTGGTTTGAAAATGTTTACAGAAACTATATTATTCAAAGCTACTTTACATAATTTACTTTAATAAATAATTAGTTAGTTTTTTCATAATCCAACGAACCAAGTTAAATATTAACCAACAGAATATAAACATCATTTGTTTATTATTTATTTTCAGCTGTTGAACAGAAAATAATGGTGTTTTTATTGTTGTATTTCGTTGAAAACAGCGTTTGGTGCTTAACGAATTTGGCACTGTTTGGTTCATGTTTTGAGACTAATCACGCCATAAACTTTGGATGCGTTGCACAATCCCATGATATTCGCATAGAATGCCAAATGCGTACAGTACAAATTTATGAGTTACGAACAATAACGGACTGTGTTCTCTAATATTAAGGCTGCAATACTTTCCAGAACATTTGTCCGTAAGATTTTCAAATGAAATCTAGTATACATTATATTAATGAATACTTATTGACATGATATTTCTTAGTTTGGTCGGTATCTTTTGTATCTATAAAGTAATAAATTCTTATGCAGAATAAACTAGTTTTATATATTAATTGGAATTCATTAAGCTCTGTAATTGGGTTTGATAACATTTTAAATTACAACCATCATAGCAGCTGCCATTATGCGAATATTACATGACAAAAATATTTTATATACTGACCAGAACTGAAAAATAACAGTTTTCTGTCAATATAATTATTTAATTTAATTTTATCAGTGAAAATTAATTGTATTCTAAAAACTTCAGTACAGAGCTTTGTCTAAAATTAAGTTTAAAACACATATTCTGAGGAACCAAAAAGACAATATTATTTTTCTCGGCATTAAGATATAAAATAATAAAAACTGCAATAAACATGCTCGTTAGTTTCATAAACAGTTTAAGTTTTATTATTTATTAAAAGCATAAGCACACATACGCTGTTTTTTATATGAGGAGATATAAAGAGTTGTATAAGTTTTGAGGCGTGTCTTTATTTGCGTTGAGAAAACAACAGATAGTTATGTGTAGGGCGGGGTTTCTCCTATTTCTAACTGGTATTTTATGTAATTTCACTGAAGGTGACAGAATCCCCGGGGCGACATAAGTGTTTAATTGTACCTTTACGCCGCTTGCATTGTATAATTGATACATGTGTGTGTACAGGCGTAATAATATCTAATACACAAGATTCAGCTTAAATATGTACCAGGTGTATATGAATAAACAGTGTTTATAACTATTATTATAAAGTAATAAGCCTTGTATTTTATATGTTTGATATGGAAATTATGACCCTGTAAGAATAATTAAATTATCATTAACAAAAAACTAAATATAAAGGAACTATTTAATAAAATATATATTTTTATTAACAAAATTAGATACCACGAAGTAAATGTAGAAAATATTATTTTAACTTTTTAATATTTCTCGATAGAAATTATTGTAATATGAATTTATAATATACACCTACTTAAAAATCTAAATTCATATATGACACACACGAGAAGTCATAATGAAATGCGTGTGCTGCGACAGCAAATCAGTGTTGCTAATTAGTTAGCAATTAATTTTTCAAACCTACTGAAAAATCACAATATCTTACTCATCTGTGTTTTGTAAAACATTTACTTATTAGGTATACCTATGTATATTGACCATGAAATGAATGTATTGAAGTATACAATTAGAAATTAACTTATCTGGAAATTAAACCCAGAAAAAACATACCTACATATTGATATTAAGTTCATATTTCATCATATTTCTTTCAGTCATTTTACACTTTATTTATAGAATATTAAATAATACAAAAGGTCTTTAAATTGAATATGAACCTATTATAGAAATTTTTTATTGAAATTAAAACATTTTAGAAATACGATACCGATAACATTTAATATAAACTTACCAAAACATGAACGTTATAGTATAACAGTATTGTAAAATATATTGATAATCTATAATAATTGTACCTATATTATTCCAATGTGCTTGTAAATGATAAATTAGATTAGATTATTTATTGAGATTGGTTCTTGATTGGTGTGCAGGTAATATACCAGTTGGTATTGCGGTCGCACGGCAAAGGTTACACCAAGACCTAACACCTTCACCGAGTTTTGTACCACCAGGCTTACTAGCACCCATCGCACCCATACAACCCATCAAGGAAATTTCATCACGAATATCAGAAATCGGTAAGCAAAACATTCTCTCCTCTGAAACTTCTCCATTTAACCTAACTAAAGTAGTAGTTAATATTCCACATCAAATAACAAACTTTTACTCATGAAATATCCACTTTTCCCCAAAGAAATTACTATTCTAAATTACACTGCAACATAATTACAACAGAACAGTGTATTTTCTCTAATTAAACTCAATAGAATATTAATAATTTTAGACAAAAAACTAACCTATATACTCACATATACCTACCATGAAATACGCAATATGGCGACGGTTGGCTTATGCAAGCGCGCAACCATGATATGGTTGTTTTCCACCATGAATGAGATTTGTGTGTGTCTGTAGACACGGCGCCCGGCATGGCTGCTACGGCCGCAACAGCGGGCGGAGCGACGGGCGGAGCCATACTACATTGCGGCGATGATCGTACGACAGGATTGGCTACGTGGCCGATAGGCGGAGCACACGGTTCAGCCTTGGCCACGCCCACACTGTGGCAGTATCCCGGTAAGTGAACACTTGACCGCGCTGCACGCCTGGTCGCTTTGCTTTTGTTTTTCTTTCGCGTTTCATTTTTTTCCGCGATGATGGTTGCGTTTTAAGCGAGTTACAAACACGCCAACTTCAATTCTAATACCGGGTTTTTGTTGGTGTAGTTTTTACTTAGCGATAAGGAGTAAGATTTGTTAGAGAAGGTAATAAGAATTGGGTATTGTTAGAATGTTGCAATAAAGAATGTTTTCTCTACATTTTTAGAAATGAACTGAAATATATTATGATTTGATTATAATATAGATTCTAGATTTAAATTTGTTTAGTTTAGTTATCATATGTTAGACTAAATATTATATATGTGTTTTGGATTAGATACCGTTACAAACTTGACAAAGTTATAAATCAGTGTAATTATATTGGCCAAGTAATTTGCATAGTGAAATGTTGTAAACTATGTTATCGCGCATGCGTGCTACAACCGAAATTCGGTATGTTAATTTTCGTTCATTTAAACGATCATATATACTCTATTAACTTTATATTTGACTTGTCGCGCTGATATGCAAATTTCACGGATAAATTTTCGGATGCCCTTGATTACTTTCGCTGCATAAATTAAAAACACAGTTTTAATGAAACGTACGTTAATATTACTTGGCATATAATTAAAAGCTTAAATAGAAGCGTGTTCTCATTCCTATGTGTACACTTGCGTGTAATATGTTACGTACATTAATGAAAATATTTCCATGCGTACTAAATCGCATGAGAGGTTGTTATTTCCAAATTGATAATATGCATTTTTTTACTAAAAGTCTAAATATCAGTGCACATGTTACACAAATACTTAATTACGCAAAATTTAAAAGTGAAAAAGTAGTTTAAAATGAATAACATTACTTTTGCTCAATCAAATCATTCCATGTACAGAGATGAATAACTATTTGACACTTATAACTTAGATTTACATTTCACATAGGTATAATAAAATATTTGATGGTCTGTATGTAACTACTAATATATAAAATATAGACATGACTTATAACCGGATATAAATGGTTCTGTCTCCTGGTGGCAGATGTCTTAATATTCCTGGTTATATTGTATACTTAGTGGTCACCCGTACACTACATGCCTATAGTAAACAGTAGGCAGGTATATCGCGGTAACGTTGATGTCTCTCTTTACTTCAAATCGTCTAATAAAGATGTCGTATATTTCCAATTGACACATGCACTTGAACGTAAAATCGAATGTAATGTCAAACCTGGAATGTCGCCAACATCGACAGCACATGTACACACATATACATACATACATACATACATACACGGAGAGTGTATGTATGTACACCACATCAATGTATACAACGTAATGTAATAAATTTCGGTATTTTACTGAATGCGGGCTGCAAATTACACGTAAACGACAATGCTGCCATCTATACAAACAGTACATTATCAGTTTATCATGTCCCAAGGATACCAACAACATACACACACACATATGTACATACATACACATTGAAAAGTGTTTCTATTTTACTTTCTTATACACAGTATGTTGTTTTAATCAGTTTCGATTTTAGATTAAGTAAGTATAGAAAAAATATTATATGTACTAAGCTGTATTTGTAGCGTTTTAATATTTATAAATTTTCTATTATTCTTACATTATAAACCTTTCAAATCTCAGAATGAAATTCTCGCGAAAATTACTCGTTAACAAGTTGTTCGATTTTTAAACTTTGTTTCTATAACAGCGTAGGAATAAATTAATTGCTAAAACTACGGTAATGGTTATACATCGATCGGTATCAACACTACTTATTACTTACTATGAATCATAGTTTACCGCATCTTCGCAAGGTTATTAAGTCATGTTTAAAAATGTTCATTACATTCGCCTTGCAAGTTGCTACCGTATGATTTGCTGTCGTTAAAACTTAGCAAACACATAATTGTATTCTGGCGTTTTTTGTTTATTATTTCCGTTCTACTCGTTAGGGTAAATTAGATGGTTAAAGGAGGGCACGTTGTTGTTAGTTGTGTGTTATTGTCTTAAAATATACTCTCAGCTAGACACCGGTACATACTCTGTCAACTTGTGTCCGATTAGTGATGCATCAACACTAACGATTTCAAAACACTGCCGGGTAGTGCCAGTGGCTCGTTACAGGCTGCGGATGATTGACGAACTACTACTACTACATAAACATCTAGCACTGCCATGCATGAGCGCCGTAATGATATTTTACGGCAGGGATTACTGCCAGAATTGTCGAGAAAGAAACATGATTTAACAAACTTTCTGAACATCTAGCAAATTTAATACTTTAATTGCCGTGTGTATACATTTGAATACACATCATAGTCGGTCTTCTCTGTATGAAAATCGGCATGGCAGTGTTAAACTATTTTTCAAAATATGTTTATATGTTTTAGTTGGTTTATTATAATCGTAATGATTAATACTTAATTAAGTATTGAAATGAAAAATATAACATAATATTCGTAACACTTAATTAGTAGTAAAATCATTTTAATACTAATATTTAAACAACATATAAGCAAATATAATAGCTTACAAATATGGTAAATATTGTACTCATAAATATAATATACCCTAAACAAATAGATACATACTTTGTCATATAAAAACATGAAAATATATCATCACTACAGTCATTCATTTCATACATATATTTCATCATAATCCCTTTTGCTCTTTACAAATCACTGAATCAGATCAATCAACTGAATATTTCATCATTCCATTGCTATGAGTTGAAATTACAGTGCCGGTCACACGTTTCACATGCGGGGCGCCCCCTTCTCCCCTCTCTTTTACCTACCCTCAGAGCGCCAGTGAATGCAACTCCTAATATTAGCTTTCGACCTACCCCAATCTCTCAATGTGTCCCAAAGTGTATACGATATTCAACCTTATATACAGCTCATGGAAAGACCAGTATCCGATTCTACGGGGCTGCATTTAGCCCTAGGCTATAACACGGACTGTTGTGGCATGCTGGGGACCCCTTGTACAACACTGTGAAAAATATTGATTTGTGAAAAAGTATTTCTCTACGCTGCTACGGGTATGAGTCAGGAATTTTGGCTAGAATGCAAGGGCCAAATATTAATGTTTTGTTTGTAAACAAACGACTCAATGTTTTTCTACATTTTGTATTTTCTCGAATAAACCTTATTTATACAATATACATTTTTTCATATTCAAATCGTCTTTGTTCTCAAAGGAATTTAGAATGTCAACAAAATATTGCTAAAAGATTTTTTCTCTCCCAGTAGACCGACAATTTTTTTCTTCTCCCAACATGTAAATGTCAGTCCATCAATATTAAACGTAACTGTTAAGTAAATACTTGATTGAAAAATATGTTCCAGAGCTCTGACTCGGTGTTTATTTAAGACTGATATTTTTCATTTCCGGATCCTGTCGTCCATCAATTTGTAGATTTATTGATGGATTAAACAACATGACATGAACGTTATCTCATATTCTGTAGTTACTTGTTTACTCAAGTTACTTTTGATAAATTCAAATAACTACATGATGTGTTTTCTATATATATACAAATGTACACTGGTGTCTACCGAACACGGTAGTTATTTGAAAATATATATTTGTAAGGAACAACAACACTTCAAACAGTTTCAACAGTAGACTAAAATGTAACGCAATTTGTAACTGAATAGCAATATTCCTCTTCTACAGCCACGTATCTCTGTGATCACATAATACTAGACAGAGACAACGTACATTCTGGTCCACCACCACCAGAGGCTCTCCTCTCTCACTTTGTATCGGGCTCTCTCGTAACGTTACGCAACGCAGCTATAGTCACTCGCCTTGGAAATGTCAAAACCGTTGTAATTTGTATCAAGCATACTTATTTCTTTCTTTTTTTTGTTTTTTTCACTTCATTTATTTTCCTCTGGCGTATATTATTTTGTTTTTTGATTGCTGTCTTGCGCAGAATGCGGTACATTTAAAATTTTCAAATTCTTCGGCGCCAATAAAAAATTACGATAGCAAAATATGTTCGAAGAAACATTTAATTAGCCTGTAAGGCTTTAAAAATATTTAAATGTTAATTATTATCATTACAAGGAACGAAAATTATAGACGTCGGCCTCGTGAGTGCCCGTGTAAACGGACCTTTAGGGCTCTGCATGCAGAATATAATAAAACTAATGGATGTTACATGAAATATGTATTATTAGACGAGTTTTTGTTTTACCAGGAGACAGGGTTTAGGTACTAGAGGTATATTTATAGATTTTACTTGAATATTCTTTGCGGTATTCAGTTCTAATTACACGCAATATTTAAATTGTAATTAAAATTAATAATTTCAAAACCCGGATGGTAACATATGCATTGAGTAGATTTCATTTTGTTGTGTTGGTAACATTCGCTCTAAAATCATTTCGCATAACATTAGTTAGGACTGTTGCTACTGTTTCAGCAAATAGCAATGGGAATTAGGGGGCGCTTATCCTCGGACTAATCTGCCCTCCCCTCTAAGAGAATACTCATGAGGCCCTCTTTGAGATACTCAATTGTATTCTAGCAATTGTATATGCAGACTAAACCCATAATATAAACTAACATATTTGTTTCTAATTTTATTCACTAAATATCTATACAGAAAGCTAAATCAATATTATATTATTTCACAAAATCATATAATTTAAAACACTACAGAATTCAACACAAAACTTTTGGATACATGATCTGATCCCGGTAAAACAAGCCGAATGATGCCGGCTAGTGAACGGTCGCTGGCCGGTAAACATTTCAACCAAACACCCGTAGTCCGCTGTTAGGCCACAGTGTAAATTCCATCATGTTAGATTGAAGATATCGTTAAAAGAACTCATTCATTCTCCTGTTCGTACAGTGTTATAATAATAACAAATGTTGAATCATTTGATCAGACACTTCTACCATTGCTCTACGTTTATTTATCAGTGTACGTTTGAGTTTGTTTTGTTTTAATTCTTTTCTGTTTCGTTTTTTTCAGCACACATGCCTATTGAACCTATGTTACCTTTGCCAGTTCCGATGCCTCCCGTGGGGTTTCAGTTGGTGCGTGATCCAACTTCTGGCCATTTTCTACTCATACCGACAGCTAGTTTAGGTACAGTACCATTTACATATACATACAGCATCATCTCATACATATTTACTCATTTACACCCGATATCCATTCTCTCTGTTCAGTATATATGTCTATTTACATTTAGTTATTTTACATAAACTTTATTTTCTATTGTTTTATTTTTACCGTTATATCCATGAATAATATTTGTACTACACAAATTACAATTAGTATCTAATCTAAAATATAACTAAATAGAATAATCATTAAAGTTTCGGCATTATTAGAATGTTATTTGTGTTAATTTCAAATAGATTTTATTGTTTGTCTATGCTGTTTAATATGTGAATGATAACTATGAGCGTTTTGTTTCTATTTATATTTGCAGAACAACTCCAACAGGCCGTGGTGTGGCCTAGCTACCCTCAACCCTCTTCACACGTGCTACTACCACCGCTACCACCACCCCCTCTAGCCCCTCTGCAGCTGCTAAGTTCAGCGTCATCTGATTACTTGGCCACGAGTACAACGTTACATCAACACACCCAGACACATAGCACTCGACTAGTAGCCGTAACAACAGATACAAAACGTAAAGTACCTCTTCCGTTGCCAGCTCATACCTTGATCAAAATCGAGGCAGATTGTACAGCTACGTCTACACTGGATCAGACTAAAGCTGTACAACAGACTGTCAGTACAGTATCAAGTAACACGGGTACAGTATTCACAGATCCCAGTGTCACGCCACTTGTAACAACGCATGTGTTTTACCAACACCCGACAAACTTAATTCTCTCGCAAGCGCCCTCAGCTGAAACTCCCTGCAAATCTCAGGCAACCTCGCCTGTAACCTGCCTAACACCTCCACCAGAGGTGCTAACGGCACATGAAGAAGAAAACTCACTATCCGTGCAAGATGCAAGCAATCAAACCGATACAAATATCTTCGTTGAAGAAGAACAACTAATAGTTGCACCTGAAGTGACGGAAACTTCGCCACCATTACCGAAAACCCCGTTGAAATCTGACCTAGAAGGACCTGTAGTGGAACAGATCCCCGCCGTACCTGAACCCACTCCGGTCGGTGCAGAAGTGTACGAGAAAGAACCCAAGAGCGAAGAAATTACGAAGCACGTAGAAGCCGCCGTTGAAACGAACATTGCCAGCAATAAACCCGATATAAGTGGCCTAGAGTTACTCTCAAATAGCATTGTGGAGTTCGAGAATAGCCGCCAGAGCGCAGAAACAACGCCAATAAAATACGAACCGCAACATGAACTTAAAAACGAACGCCATGAAGATTGTATTATTGCAACGGGCGATGATGTGTTGAAGGGGATTGCGCACATGACCCTGAAAGACCGTGAGAGTGATTGTCCGAAATCAACGCCAGTCGATGATACTCTGGGTGGCCTGGGGCTGCTGTGCGCCCTCGCCGAGCAGCGCTTCATGGAAGAAGTGGCCGAGAAGCAAGCAGAACCAGAAGTTAGACAACAGCCTCCAGTCGTGAAAGAATATAAGAAGGAACGTCGACGTGAAGTGTCCGAGGAACGACGCAAAGACAAACGCAGGTTGAAACGATGTTACGAACACGGAAACGAATCGAAAATCAAGCGATTCAAACACGATTTCGATTACGACCGACGCACAGAGGACGAGGTGATAAACGAACGGGAAATGGAAAAGATCAGAGAGAACGAATTGGAGTTGGAGAGGGAACGATTATCTGTGTTGAAACGAGTGGCTGGCGAACGGGGATTGTCGGAAAAAGGTAAACGTGACTTGAGCTACGACCTTGGCATTACGGAGTGTGATAAGCGTAAGACTGATAAATACCGGAAAGACAACGACACGAAGAATAATTGTAGCTGTAAAGATGAACGAAATAACAGTAAAGTGTACAAGGAAACAGAGAAACACAATAACAATAATAATAACAACGGGAAGATACGTGAGTGGGATATGCGACAACAACTGGCCGAGCTACAGCGACAATGCAAAGAGAAACAATTGGAACTGAGCAAATTAACGCCTAAAAAGTCTGTCGAGTGTGGAGATCATGTGAAAAAGTCATCGAAACCGTCCAAAAAACAAGCCCCATCACCTCCGCCGCCACTGTTAGACAAAATGGACACACCGCCTGTTATACGACACAAGGGCTGTCCAGATTTACTCAAACCACCGACCCTGTGCGCTGCTGTCCCTACGGAAGACGTCAAGTTGTCCAAGTGCAATGTGAACTTAATCAAACTCGCCGAAGTACCAATGAAAACCGACATTCAGTTTGACTCGCCACAGAAACGGAAAATGTCGATATGCCACGATTCAAGTGATTCGACACCAGAAAAAATATCCTCGTCTAAAAAACGAAAAGTCGGCCGACCAAAAAAACTTATGTCAGCGCCCGGTTTACGGGTGGCAACTGAAACAATAGTCGCCAAGAAACCACGTTCCAAGAGCAGTCTAGTTGGTTATTTGCTGGCCGCAAAGAATCGACTGCAGATGCAGAACAAGAACGGGTTGATGTACTCGAAGAGCAGTCCTCCGCGTTACACTGAAGAATCACCTGTGACGACGCCTGTCAAGAACAAACCCAAGTCTCACAAAACATCCAAGAATACAGTGACGACCACCAGTACAAATCTACCAGCGACGGAATACAAGAAGGGTGAACACAAAGCCAGCAAGATTCGACCAAAGTTGAAAGCAGAACCGAAGATAAAGACGTACACGGAAGAAGAGGATTGTGCATCTGAATGGGAGATCACCTCGCAGGTCGAGGAGGAGGAGGAGCCCCAAGTGCTAGCGCCAGTGTCGGAGCCGGTGACGCCGGCGGCAGCGACGGCAGCGGCCGTGGTTGCACCGCAAGATACACGGTGCATTCTGACGGCTGATCATTTGTCGGTGGATAAGTTGCGTGTGCTGACTGCGATGGGAGGGTTGTTTTACGCGGGACAACTGACTGCCATTCAAGCGCCGGATGTGTATGCAATCACGCTAGACGGGGAACGAGGTAACCGACCACATATCATGTCCAGAGAAGAGATACTCAGAGATGCGGTAAGTGTACGTGCACGCATTTATCTATATATACGTCTAGAATATTTAGTAGTTACTCGCTGCATGTATGTATATACTGTCAAATAATATGTGAACATTCTAGTAATAACCGGAAGCTAACCGGTAATAAATTAAAAGAAAAAACTACGTTTTAAATAATAACGAGTCTGTGGATGCAAACAAGGTTCAAAAGGGTATAGAAAATAATTATTTAATAACGTACCTAATTATGTTACTCACACATGAATTCAAATAGGGAAATGAGCGGCGCCAACGGACGTAATCAGTAGCTACTTTCGTACATGCAAAATCACAATCGATCGCTTCTAAAACTATGGTTTCGTTGCGAAAGACCATTTGTTTGAAAGTCACCGCGCCGTCGGCACAAAGCTAACTTGTTACAGATTATTATTTCGGAAGCCCTGAGCATAAATTCATAGTCATTAGTAATTGATTAACAACCTTCATATTGTTCCGTCCTAGATATTTTCAGTAATATCACTAGTTACATTTTACAGAACTTCACAACCGTCTGTATGAAATTTAAACAAGCAATAAAGTAGTTTATGTGTAGGTGAAATTAATATTTGGAAATTCTAAAATCACTAGAAAATACTTGTAATATTTTACGATGCCATAAACAGATTATACGCTATAATGTGTTTTTCCAGAAAATCTTACCGAATTTTTTTGTCGTATGTACATTTGAGAGTTTATTTTTCAAACCGTCATATACGCGGGCGGGCGTAAAGTCGGTTCATAGTTCAATGTGAACCGGTCAGACATAAAAACGAACGTGATGTTTGCACGAATGACGTAACGGCCTATTCACAGTGTTTCCTGTAGAAATGGCGCCGCCACGGGTCAGTATTACACTACACCAGTAATGAACACGGCTCCTTTTTCAAATTTATTGACTATTTAGATGACTCAGCTCAGCAAAGAGTGATTTTCACTGAGAATAAAACGTCTTATTGTCCAAAACCCACATGCACACGTATGTTAAAGTTCAACTTGTTTCTTGCAAAATGAGAATATCGTAGGCCCGTTTTTATAATAACGTAGTAAGCTTGTATTTTAAATAAATATCATTCGGCATTTGATGGCTTGTGAAAATTAAAAATTATATTGCAAGTGTGTTTGATTTTAACATTAATTTCATGTTGAACTGAATTTTATGATAGATTCAGTTTAATCTTGGAGAATATATTTTGATTTGATTTTATTACAAGACTATATCTAGAAATTTATTTGATGAAAATTCACCTTTTTACTGTTAAATTAGTACATTAACTTTAATATCATATGTAGGCCGAAAGTACACGAATATAACACATAATTTCGCTTGATTTCCATTGTTTTCCCTCGAACAATTATATTACTAAATATAATTTCAAACCAACAAACGTGTTACATCATTCTGCATATTTAATTCGCGCGCATAAAATCATCGTAACTTGTAAAATTTATCACTGCGTAAACAAATCCTTGTACTCGCGAATAAATTAACATATTTCTTTCATCTTTCCTTTAAAACAAAAACAGGACATTTTCCTCAGTTTAACACTCTTTAGTATTACCGTACGTACGTACGTACGTGTGTGTGTCTGGATGTATACATGTGTTAGTGTTGTTGGATTATCTAGTTTGTGTGTAATGATATTCTTCACTCTCGCATGCTAGTATTGTTGCTAGTCATGTAATTTATCCAAGAGCGCAGGTCTTGGTGTGACGTCTCAAGGTCAGGATGCATGTCTGGTTGTTGATGGTCCTTAATTTTGTAGTTGCTTTATAGTGCCATTAACGCATACAAAAAAGTGCATGCGCTCAAAATACACACATACACAGTTGCACCGAAGATCTAAGAAGTCTTACGTACTTACTTCCAGATAAACTGTTCTAAGAATAAGCTATTTTCAATTATAGAAAGATATTTATTTTGTTCCAAAATATTTGATATAAATCAACTAAAATTTCAGTGTTTGAAGATTATATCAGTAGTGTGTTCTGTACTGGGTAATTTTCACATACACACTCTATGTACATGTATGTGTGTGTGGTTATTTTTATTCGTGTACCATCTGCTCACATTGAAAGCGCATCTTTCGCAATGTTCGTTACATATAATTACTTGTAATTACAGTTTCTTACAAAATTGCACGTACATGAAACCCTAATATTTATAGCATAGCCACTGGCTTGAAGCGGATTTATAAAAAAGATAGCAATGTACATATTTTATTACATACATACAGGGCCATTGTGTAATATATTACATGTGAACATAATAAATCATCTTTTGACAAATTATATTTAGATTATAAATACAATGTTGTTTTTATCATTATATGATAAATGTATACGTATTAAAGACAACAGATTAATCTATCCTTGCAATGTAATTGAATCAGAAATTAATCGATCCAATTTATTTATGAAATAAACAAGTCTATTGTTTTAATAATATTTGCTCATAATGTTTTACAGTTAGCGAGAAAAAAATTAACAATATATTTCAATAGCATTTATATCACTTTAATCTTCTATACATCTATGAAATAGTATAGACGTTATATCAACACTATATAGAAGTCAAAATCGCAAGAATAAAGTAAATACGATCTGGGCGGAGCCACATATGCTTATCGGAAGTTTAAGTCACGCCTACTGAGCATAACAGATAATAAATTTATTGCGTGTATATTATATTCCTGTATAGTGTTGTTTCAAATATTTCTTTCTAGAAGTATTTTTAAATTATACATGTATTTAAAAATACTTGGATCAAGATTATTCATAAAATACCCTATATTTATGTTATCTTAAAACACAGTTTTATTATTTTTATTCATGCTTATATATTTTATATACAGCCTTTGAGAAATAAAATGTATAAACTAAAATATATCATTCACGGTTTCGGTATAAAGATCACAAAGTAAGGAGAAATATTTGATTGTACAGATTGTAGAAGTATCACCCGCTTGTACTACGGAACTATTGCCTGGTACTAGACTATGTGCGTACTGGANAGCAGTACCGATGCCTGTACCCCGGTACTGTAGCAGAACCAGGTACACCGAATCCCCAGCTCGATATGAAGTTTGTGTGCGTAGAATTCGATGATGGAGACAGCGGAAGAATCGCACTTGAAGACATCCGACTGCTTCCTGCAGACTATCCAATCATAGGTAAGCGTAGAATAATTCATCTTCCGTTTCTTCATACTATGCAAACATCATACAAAATGTTGTGTATTGTTGTGTTATTTTGGTAAAATAATCTACCGAAATAACAAATATTTTTCGCTTATTTTAAAACGTTTCTTTAGCTTCCATATGCAACGCACTAACATTTTTAATATTTCTTAATTTTTCATTATATTCTTGTATCAATTTCTTTATTTCAAGAGACAAATTAATTGTTTGTTCTGTTCAGTTAACATACGTTATATTAATTACAGTTATCTGTCAAATGGTCTAATAATTTCTGAATGTTACAGAACTTTTGTCGTACGTTAATCACCATTGTTAATGCTAATTAATAATGTATAATCTTCCCGTATTAATTGGTACTATTCTGTTCACTCGTGTGAATATGTGTAACCAGTGATTCTGGCTTCATAACGTAACATTACTTTGCAATGATTGAATAGTTTGTATAGCTTTAATCCGATAGCATCTCTTTCAAGTTGTACAGTATTGCTGGTATTGGGTGTGGTAAGTCAGGTATAACAAATATATATACCTTCATGCATGTTACATACATATATAACTTTACTGGTTACAACTTATATTTATATATATACTCTCTTTCCATTGTTATTATCATCAACTAAATATTAACGAATATCCATCTAGATTTAATCAATATCTCATAATTGGCAGTCTCTTTCGTAATAATTATAATTTGTCATTATTTTTAATACTTATAAGATCTCATAATAGTACCAATTTATCTACCTCCAAGTATATCAATATTGAACGTTTTATTATTACACGTTATATGCAAACATTTATTAAATTAACATTATCTGATGTAGAATTATTCATAATTGGAGTCTAGTGCACATTCAATACTCTTACAACAGAATTCAAACTAAGAATACTGAATACTTTTATTCTAATTCGATAACGTTAATTATAATAAATGTATTGTTATTGTATGTATCTGTTTGCAAAACATAATTTTGTATTAATATACTCGTATGTTGGTATTTAGGAATACATGTATACACAGCTTATAAAACATACACTTTTAATTGCATGCAATTTTTCACACTTGGCTATTGTTTCTCAAAGTTTAACGCTCCTTGAAAACCCATAATCTCTCCAACTTTCATCTTTTTCCTTTTATCGTCGTCCGTCATATTGCTTCCTCACTTCTTAACATTATATAT
>JAGJTL010000036.1:4676034-4687582 GCA_022063505.1 Calosoma granatense
ATATATGTATTAATATTTTTCTTAAGGTTTTAAATGGATATAAACACTGCTTCGGAATAAATTGGTATATTATTTGATCACATTATAAGGATCTAATATGTGTTTGTGTTTATAGAGTACGATCCAAATCCGTTGCTGAGTCTAAGTAAGAGACGTCGACGTACCTCTGTGAACAGTGTAACAGAAGAACGACGTTTAAATCAGACTAACACTAACACAACACCTCTAGCACCAGCGCCAGTAGCAGCGGCAGCTCTTCCACAGGAACAACCGAAATCATCTGCTAGTCCATTAGCGGAGAAGGAGAACACAGACATGAACAGACAATCAGAACTGGACAGTCATCGTGAACGAAAACGTATGAAGAAACGACGAAAAGAGAAGCTGAAGAAACTAATGTGCCACGAAGACAAGAAGAAGAAGAGGAAGCACAGGTGTTGTGATGAACACTGTAAACATAGGAAACATCATAAGAAGCACAGGAAACACAAGAAACATCATCACAACAGAAGTGAAACCGAAGAAGGCACGGAGATAGCGGAACAACAACAACCCGTGCTGGTGAACGAACCGGAAGTAACGAAGAACGAGAATAGTGTGGAAGAAGAAGAAGAGGAAGATGAGAATGTTGTACCGAAGAAGGTTGAAGCTAAAGTTAAGGTAAATTTTCTTAAGCTTACAGGATAAAATGTAACAAGTTAACAATATGTATTTCTTTTTGCAGAAATCTAAAAAACGCAAGGAACGTCGTGAGTCTGTAGAAAGCCGTAGCAAGATGGCGGCTTTCTTACCTGCTCGTCAGCTGTGGGGCTGGTCAGGTCGCGGTTACAAGCGTGTTGGTGTCAAAGGTCGTGCCAGGAAACAATTCTTCAAAGCTATACAGCGTGGCAAGGAATCTATCATGGTCAGTTAACAGACGTCACTCGCAGCAATTAACAAAAGCAAATGCTAACATATCGGATATTTGTACAGGTCGGCGATTGTGCAGTATTCTTGTCTACTGGCCGACCTGACAGACCGTACATTGGTAAGATTGAAGCCATGTGGGAATCGTGGGGCACGAATATGGTTGTCCGGGTGAAATGGTTCTATCATCCGGAGGAAACTGTAGGCTGTCCACTAACTCTGAAATATCCGGTATGAATTTGTATTATTAATAAGTCAGTTCTACTTAGGATTATAGTTTGACGTAACTATAACTTTATGTTATGTTTCTATGTTATTGTACAGGGTGCACTATTCGAGTCACCACACGTGGACGAGAATGATGTACAGACCATATCACACAAGTGCGAAGTGTTACCGCTGAAAGATTACACGGACAAGCTGGGACCGGATCTACAAAGGTACGAAACAATATACGACAACAATGACATCTATTATCTGGCCGGGTACTACGATCCGACCACTACAACGCTAACTATGCAGCCAGACATACCGCTCGGTGAATAGAACATACTTACAAAGCTATATATATTCGTAGAAAACTCTGTAAATAAAATAAATGTGACAGATATTATTTTTCCATAACAAATTAGTATGTAGGTGTACATATTGTTATATATAGAAAACATGCAAAAAGAAAACAAGGTGGCGTTTGGTATGTAAGCGTACTTGAGACAAGTGCCAAATTTGCCATTGTATAGGTTAAGTGATTATTGACGTTTCTTGGTTCGTATTACATGATCATTTCCATGTTTGAGATTTATTCGTTATAAACTTGTTGACAGAATGTGTTTATTAACGAGAGACAATTATTTATTATTATTATTTTCTTGTTAAGTTCAGATTGACGTAATTTAAGGAAAGGTGCTCGCATTGTCTACCGTTTATTGATAGAAATATTTCTTGTTGTGTAAGTTCTTGTTTACTTGATGTTGGTACGTTACGGAAGAGAACAGTGACGGAACAATATTGCGATAAATAGGTTAGACTTGCTCGTAAGTAAATTATGATGTGTACTGTACGTGCGTGCGTGTATTTCATATTCTAACTTCTGAAGTGTCTATAATAACATTTTCTTATGTACAAGTAAACAAACATTATTACTATATACACACAAACACACATACGCCATTGCATTTGCTAGAAAAGTGCAAGATCAAAATCATTAGAGTGCAATTCACAGCAAAATTCAAGTCTGTACTATTGTAGGTCACGTGATAAATGTACAAAATTATACATACATAATAATAATTTTAAGTGTATGTCGAGTATAAGCTAACTTTTTAGACATTTACTATACTGATGACTTTTGGGAAAATGTTACACACAAGAAAACGTTTATCTGTAATTTCTAATATGAAATTCTAGAAGAATCTTACACGGACTAACTATTATTTTCTGTTTATTTGTGTATTTATTTCGCTGCTAACTAGATTTGTCTAAAACTCGTTACGCTTACATAAATATATACATATTTGTTGGCAATATTCTAAACACTTGTTCATCGTTTAGTAATCTTAAAATACAAATTGTATAAGTGGGATAGGGGGCGGGTACATTTCATAACTTTACATGTACGTATGTATATTGGGGAGAATTCGTAAACAAACAATGATTATCTGTCTATTTTGACAATCAGTTCATGTGTTTGTTGTTCGGTTATTTTCCAGTGCGCTGTTGATTATTCTGTAACTGATGACTAAGTGTTTGTTACTTAGGTTACTATAAGTATAATATATTGAAATGTTCCATCACTGATGAATTTATACTAAACGCAGATCGTACATTATTACATAAGATTTACATAATCAATGCAGAGATTAATCATTACTAATAATAATAATTACATTGCAGCATTGTTAAGGATATTTGTTTCTATTCTATACAATACATGCTAAACAAACAACAAGCACAAATACATACATATAGATAATTACTTTGATGATTGTAATATGGAAGAGTATATATGTATATATATAATTTACTTAATACACACACACACACATATATACAGATACATCTAACTAAAGGTTGTATTCATACTGTGGTCCAATAGATAAGTCATTTCGGTCTCTGAATACTGCTGTTATCGCAACACGCTAGTTATTTCTCTGTAATATTTGTAAACCAAGACAAATGGACTGATGTGGTGCCTCTATCTATTAATTGGTTATTTAATGACACATAAACTCGTTGGTCAAATCAATCAAATCATAATTGAAACACTTTAAGGCCACAGGAAACAATATTGAATCCAGTCTTAAGTCGTCGTTATCGTCGCCGCGTAATAATTCAATGTTGTGCAATGTAAAATCAATGTCAAATCTTGTACTTAGTACTTCCACATAGTATATAAGTTACATACATACATATATATATTAATATACCTTAGCAAGTACATACATACATAGAGTTATAATATATAAGAATGGTGATACCGATATTTTTTTGATGCCTTGAAGGAGATACATCATTCTTATCACAGAGTATACTTACAAACTACTTTATAGTGATTACATCTAAGTATTAATGCAAAGTTTTTATTGAATGTCGCTTATATAGAGTTAGCTTTATAGTCAGTCAGTGACAGATAAGCAGCTATTTTGGTCAAGAACGAAATTAGATTACAAGGTATAACAATAAATAAATATATGAAGAATATACTGTTCTGAAATGAAAGAGTACACACACACACATACAAAGAGATGCATGTTTGTCTAATTTCGTACTACAATGCGCTGTAGTTTATTACGCTTACCGTATTATACACAACCTTAGATTATTAGGTGCTCACATCAACAACTATATATATACATTTAAAGACAAAAAATATTTTTATTAATAGTATATATGTAAGTGTTTCTATTGCCTTTTCATTGTCATAGATATTCTAGTGATAGTTTAGTGCTGTATTATTAATTAATTATTCTTAAATGTCTACAAATATTATCATTTGTTGTTTAAGAACACGTACAAGTCACAAAAACAACTCAATCTCTCTCTATCTCTCTACTTTCTACTAACTGACAGATCAACACAACCCTGATGCACATAACCTATGTACGTGAATACAGTTTTAGAAGTAACACCAACATTTTGTGCTTTATACCAACAACGTAGCAATAAATTAACTATTTCAATCATTTTCTACAATACATACTCGTCTATATGTTTTGCTTGACAATTGTATCACTTATGTGTCATTCAGCATGCAATTACAGAATATAGAATCAACTGTTGTTCCAAATGAATTTCAAACATTTACATTGGTGTTATAACATAATAATAATAATAAAAACTTCAGCACTCTCACACACACACACACACACACACACTCTTCACGGCCAATAACAATATTGTTATAGTTAATAGTAGTAATAACGTCCATTATTTTATGGTTTAAAAAAAGAAAATGGAAAAACAATGAAAAATGTCAGAAAACAAATAATAAAATTACAGTGTAGTATATAAAGATCTCTGTTTGTTTTATGAAACATCTAAATGTACACTAGAGTTGAATATGTAGATGCGTATATATTTATGCTACATTATATTTCATACACAGATAACTATAAATGTCTCCTTTTATATAAAGTATATTTACTTGTGAAATAAAACTGTTAGTGGTATTTGTGTGTACAGAATCTGTAAATGAAATATTTTTGCAATTAAATGAGGAACTAAGACAATACGGTGCTATAAGTTTAAATATGAAATTCAAATGGAACTAATTGTTTTGTTCCCTTGTAAAAATATTTTCAAATTAAGAAGGGTTTTCGAGGGCAAACACAAATTTTAATACTTCACTACTTGTACATATAAATATACTTTCGATCTGACTCTTGTATATAAGCTTCAATAAAATAATGATAATTATATTAAATGTTTGTGTATTTCTTCTGTTGGTAACACTGTTTGCAAAGTACAATATCTGTACTGTGAACACATGTCTGTAAATAATACAAATTATATACATTATGCCTACAGAGAGATAGTGACAGTTAGCAGTGAATAAAATTACATATTCTGTTATAAGACGACAGTGTATCAATCAACAGTGAATGTGTTAATTTAATTCTGTGAACAATGCGTTAATATGTTTCCGTCCGTAGTGTAGGTTTTCCTTTTGTTGTACAACAAGCTCGTCTGTGTCGGATTCCTGCACCATGTAATAGTTGAGAGCGACAACAACAGAGGGATGAGGTACTATAAAGGTCTAATCAAGCGAACGGGTGCCTGCTTCATTTGTTACCGGTAATTACACTGACTGACCTTATATATCACACCACACATACCTAACACATGTGCACATTACAGTACAGTCTCCTCTACCACCAAGTATCCACTGCCAGAGCCTACTATAGCACCAAGTTATGCTACATTATCATCATTTTCCAATGTTTACAACCGTGTTGAAATATTGTCATAGAATATTGTTTTCATACATGCGTATGGATAGTTGGTATTAAAAATATCACACAGGACGCAAAAGATGTTTCATTGCTGTTTTCTCCTGATGCAATAAATTTTCAATATTTCATTAATATTTGTAATACAAATACACGTAAAATTAACCTGCTTACATAACATACTATACATTATTTACCAATACTCATTCATTTATGTAATGTAATTAATACATTTATTCCATTTAACAGATGATGCAACATTGCATAATTCAATAAAATCTTGTTCAGTCTTGTTTGACTTGTAGCAAAGTGCAGTTCAGTGTTAAAATTGTCTGTTTTATGAAAATAAATATTATTTCTCAATGTTAATAAATTCGTGTCGTGTTAAGTTTTAAATAAAATAAATTTTGTGCTTGTAAATTACTGTATAGTTCTTTTTATTAACGTGTGAATATAATATTCTGGTAAGTTCTTATTTCTTTATTATGCTATCTGATTAAAATATATACATGTCCTTCAGAAGTAGAATTGAATATGTCAGAGTTTTTCAAACATATAAAATTTAAATTAACTTTAGTTTTATTAAATACGCATTTATACAATAAATTTTAATAAACACGCATTTTTAAAACATTTATAGTGCATACAATTTAAACTGAAGTCATTCAAGTTACACTGAAATTAGAACAAGAGTTTAACATCAGAATCCATATCTCTTCTGGCTCATATATCCCGAAGTTCGTATGACTGTGCTTCTGTCATGAATGTAAAGTATGCTAATATAACAGCCCGTTAAATCTACAATATAAATACGAGACTGACACTGTAGTTACTTTTTTCTACCATCTCCGTATGTGCCACAAGCTTTTACCGTGTAAATCATGTGTTTTTCATATCTACATATACGTCTGTGCACATGTGTGTATATGTGAGTGCTTGTGTGAAATGTACCGATTTGTCGGACATATGGTGTGAATATTATTTTATATGACACACACGTTTGTCTTTCGTTTTTTTTTTAATATCACTTGTGCGCGCATATTCACACAGTGTATCCAAGTGAAACGAGCACATTTACACGGTTGCTGTATTCGTGCACGGCATACATACACGCCTGTTATATATTAGTTAGGTAATGTACCGCGTATGGCGCCACTAGCCCAGGATTTTACACCTATCATAAAACATTCACAGTTTATGACTATCGGTCCTTATTATTATTATACGATTAGAAATGAAACCTGGTCGAATCAGTTTTGGCCGTATAAAAACGAATAAAGATTAGTAGTGTGTGCATTCGGCAATTTTATTCAAAGGCGTGCCAATGAAAATTCAGTTATTTCTGAAAATAGCAGAAACGGATAGTACCACTGCTGCTGTTGCTGCTGCTATTCCACGCAGCAAGAGGATATTAAAATTTAATGGCCACGGCATAATATAATTTGGATAATTTCAGAATATTTAAAGGGATATTAATAGCAACTGATGTTTCACACAGAAATTCTAGGCTAAAGTTTTAGTTATTTGGGAAAGGAAATTGTGTTAATACATTATAGAGCCTTGTTTCTGAATTGTATTTTCTAAACTACGTTTTCTTGAAATCAGTAAAGCAACAGAAAGAACAAGTATTATTTTCAGTAGTTTTGAAAGATCTTGTCCGTGATGTAAGTGTTGATTTAACCGGATATAACTGGTTTGGATGTAATATTTCGTATGTTAAATGTAATGCCACTGTGTTTCTGTATAACACAACTAGACATACATGTGTAGAGAGGCGAATGTTTGACTTATAACAGCAAGAAGACACACTATTGTGGAATATGTCATTAATCAAAAGCTTATAGAAGCACCACTGTACTGCATACTGACAGGGGGTTGTGTGTGTGAGGTGAAGGTGGGCGGGAGCGGGAACAATATGCAAATCGTAAGTGTGGCAAAGTTCACAGTTCCTCGTTGCGCTTTGGTGAACAGAATACGCATTCAACCAGCGACACACCATAGAGTTGAAATCTTCATATGCATGTGATAACATTATGCAAATATCACTTTCAAACAATTCTCTGAACACCGTAATCCTTAGCAACACGTTTTCTCATGTACGCCCCCGACATATGCATCACACTCGTACTAATTCCCCATGGACCATGAGTGCCACTGTATATGATTCTTATAGGTATAATCTGATTTTGCCTCTGGGACAACGTGTAGTGTAATATGCTTTGTTTCGAATGCAATTATTGTTCTCTAGGAACTGAGCTAGTAAGTAAAGTTTTTAATAGTATAAATACAGTTTAAAGGTTTTTTTTTTTTATATTTCTATATCCGGTGTCTCCTAAATTTATATTCCTCTATCGTATATCTTTACTCAGACTCAATAATTAAATTTTCTATTTAAAATATAATTTTATACGAGCTAAGGTGCCATGAATCTGACGATATTTCAAACGTTTACAGCGTTTATAATCTGAAAGCAGTTTTAAAATGAGAACATTTAAAAGATATCCATAAAAGCTCAACGTTCTCAATTGTAATTTAAGTTTAAACCTAAAATAAAATAGTTATGTGTCTTACAGTGCTGCTAATCCTGATTTAAGTTCTCAAATAAACTTGTTTTATAGGATTTTTATACATCAACGAACCAGTAATCAAACCGGATCATTCAACGTTTATTTTTAACGAAATTCGACGCAAATGCATATTAAAACTAATAATTTTTTTTGTGTGGAAAGAATACTATATTCACAGTTTTAATATTGAGTTTAACCAGACAAGTGTAACTTATATCAAGAGATTAATTTTGACGTATGCGGGATACAAGATATATCTCCTCAGTCTAACCTGATTTCAAACAGTTTTTTCTCATTTTTTGGCTTCAGTGTTCAGTGTATATATTGTACGATTAATATACATTTCTAAACTGATACGAATGCATTTGAATTCCACTATTTGTATTGTGTTAATGCTTTTATTAATTCTACAGGAATATCCTAAAGTTATATTCAGTTCCGTACAATAATCTGATTATTGACTAATTTTATTTAGAAATTGTACATTGTACCTTTAGGTATAATTCCCATAGTTCACGCAACACATAGCACGTTAGTATTATTGATAATCGTATACCAGTCTGTATATTGTGATGTTATATTTTGTTTGAACCGGTGTAGACAGATCGTTCCGCTTAGCAATCTCGTTTCGTCTGTCACGGTTCAGTAGGTGACCGGTACACCCGCGGGACTAGTACCGCTATCAGAGCGAATATCGCTACTTTTACCGGTCAAGTCTCTCCAATGCTTGCTATCTTGGTCGTGGACAAATCTGTGGACAGGTCCACGGATCAGGTTTTCATTTTGAAACGTATCCAAGCTGAACTGCATTCGACTGTTATGAATGCCGATTTACTCAGACAACTGAAACTGTTTGCTCTGGAATCCTAGCAGTCCAGTGTGTGTGTGTGTGTGTGATCTGATTTTATTGAAGGTAATTTTCCTAGTAAACGTACAGAATAACGAAGAGGAAGAACTTGCTAGAATTGAACCCTGAGTCAAATGTTCCATGTCCATTCTTATTAAGTTTTTACAAAGATCTTGTATTAGTTTCAAGTAAATTTATATTGTATACACACTTTGTCAAACCAACATATGAAAATAAGAAAGAAAACAAATGAAATATTACTTGAAATCCTAATTTCTAAACAATAAGAAATTCTATCTATTTTATAATATGTAGAAGTAGTAGTAGAAGAATAAGTAGTTATATTTTCAAAACTAATGCAATATTCAGAAGAAAATGTTTCAGATTGTTATTTTAAAACTACGCTTTGTTATTCTATTCTAATATCGCGTTACTTGTACAGTTATCTTTGTAGACACGAATTCAGCATGGCGATAGTAGCATATTCAAATTACATAGAAATATGAATAACACGACAGTAGTGAAACCATTAAATTTCATGAACTGAGATTGTGTGTGCATGTAACTTTATATTTCGTGTATGTAATATGTTCGCCCGGTTAATAACATGTACCAGTAGTATGCCAGGGGCCCGGGCAGGGTGGTATTACTAGTGCTGCTGCTTGTGCTAGTGGTACTACGTGTTATAATTGACGATCTGCGCCTCGTATCCGTATGCGAATAGCGAAATAGCATGTGCAAAAAAAGCAAGAATGAGAAGAGAACGTACAAAGAGAGTCTATTAAATCGGTAGCTAGCGATGCAGAAAATACACATCGTTTGCTGGAGCCGGTAATAAGATATGCATATAATATACCATATCCTATACAGCCCACCATCAACCTACCGAAAATATACAAGTATTTTTACATAAGCACAACATTTCTTCTTTTGTTCTTTCTAGACGGAATTAGAGACCGAAAACGATTTTTCAAATGAAATACGGAGTTGCAGTCTCAAAACTGGAGTTTGTATATAAACTAATTTTTAGATCCTGAACATGATGTGCTTTTAAAAATTACTGTAACAGTACTGTTTCCAACGATACAAGCTTTGAAATTTAGTTAAATTTTATTCATATGAATTTTGTCGAGTGAAATGATATATGCGCCTAGCGTGCAGGCAACTTACATATCAGTTCCGTAATGCAAGCAAAGCACCATTCAGTTCGATCCGAGCAGCAAACTACGTTCTGTGCAAAATTAATTGACATAAATAGAATACAAATGGAGTGATATTAAATAAATTTGCTACGTTTAACGTCATTTATATGTATTTCATTCAACATTTATATTGACACTCGTTGACTTATCGAAATTCTAAACTGCTTACTTAAACCAGTGATTATACACACACTTATAGGTGGGTATTTATGAAAAGTAATTTAAGCCAATTATGAAAATAGTATAACAAAATTTTTAATAAGAAGCTAAATTAATTATTATTTTTTATTTGTCATTAATGCTATTATCGTATGTATATTTATTAATACTGATTTCGACAGTAATTGAATTAAATTTTTGTATATTTGTTACGCATTAATTACAGGTTTTTGATTATTTATTGTAATATCTGGGGTTTTTAGATTCTCTTTAATTAAATACAGAATTTTTCTTATTTATTTTGCTTAATATTCAAGTATCGCAAAATATTTTTCGTCCACAAAAATGTAAAAAATTTAAGTAGTGCAATTTCTAAGAATTTCCGTATGGAAATATTTGATGTAAACAAATTTCTTACATAAGATTACTAATTTGATCTCAACCAAGGTTGTATGTGTTTTGACGCATTAGTTAGATGGTGATGTAAATTAAAACTGTAATTTACACGCCTATCTCATTCAGGTATCATATACACAAAGACGCAGTTGTGGTTAATAATTATCTATGAATCAGACATTACTCAAAAACATATTATGATTACATTCTGTCATCTTGCTTACTCATAAGTAAAGTTACATTAAACAAATTGTATACATTGAAAAACACAAGATCAAAATAGAAAAAATTTCATTAACTGTGTAATATCTAAGTTCTTAAGTAATCAAATTTATTAGTTACAATGCTTTCGTTTGTTGATTTAAAATACAAACAGCGAAACAATGTTTTTAAAAATATCATTATTATTTTATTTTTCTTCCTTGGAATTTTAAATTGTTACTGTTGTTATTTGCATATACACAAGTTACATGTAATCAAATTTACAAGGTAAATTATTCAATATCCAAAAGTTATGTCACTGCCTTCAAAATTACTTGAAAAAGTTGCCAGTAAAACGCAAGAAAATATATTTCTTTCACATTCGTTATTACTGATATTTGTTGGTATATCAGTGTATTTTTCTTACTATTTTTTTACAATATTATACGAATCTTTGTCACAAGATTACTAAGTATGTTTGAAACAATTACTACGTTGAAAAATCCTATTACATCGCTCGTTTCTCGATTCATATTCATGTGAAACCAGGCACTTACATGGCAAATCTGAGATTAATACATTCCGTAATTCACATACACGTGCGCTTGTCTAAAACCTCTCCATTAGACACTGCTAATCCGTAACAGAAATTAATAGAGTTAGCCAACGCAGCCGTACATCAGTAGCATATACATGTATGCAATATAATACGCATACACACGCATGTAATGGTGGTACTCTAACAAACTGACAACAGCATAATACGCACATATACACACACATATATATAGATATATATATATATATATATAATGTAGGTGG
>JAGJTL010000036.1:4697914-4717099 GCA_022063505.1 Calosoma granatense
ATATATATATTGTTGCATACATTTATTGTTTAACAGAATTTATCATTTAGTTTATTGGAAGCAACAATGTCTGCACTAATTAGTATAATTCAATTCGTTGAATTATCTCGTTAATTTGGCGTATTTAGTAAAATCTACGTTAATTGACAGTCAACCGTAGCGTGTAAATACACTTTTCCGCATTAATTCTATTCGTAAATAAAACGTTATGTGTAACTCGTTTTATGATATATCTCATGGTTTGTTTTTGAAATGTTATATTCAAATTCAACAGCAGCGATACATAACAATCTGTCTTTGAAAATTCTATAAATAATAATTTCCTTGGTAAAAAATTAAGAGAAGACGGTTGCTCTCTTGTGTATTTTATAATCGTTGCTTGCGTGAAACTTTGTTCAATGTGCATCTAAATGTCCTGAACTTTTTAATGAACTCTTGCTTCTGCAAACGGACCAACTGAATTTTTATTTTACCCGCTCGTAATTAAAACTGAAAATATTTTTAGTAATTAATCTAATTTTTAGCTCGGCACCAGAAGTTAGTTACATATCGTAAAGTGCACCAGAATTTCAAGCGTTCCTATGTGTCCGTGTGTTCGTGTGTGTGTGGGTGTGCATGTGTTTTTAACGATTAAAACTAGAGTTTGCGTGTTACTTGCTAAAATTCTTTTCTTGTAACTCTATAATCACTCATTTTATATTTGTTACGTGTAGTAGATTAACGTACGATATTTATTTTTAACGAACTAACTTTTATTTGAAATCATAATAGTGGTTACAAATTAATAAAGTACACAGTAAATTGGAAAACGAATATTTACTATTCTAATTATAACATTGTAAGTAGACGAGTGCTTTTGTTAAAAGTCGATGCACGACATTAAAATACAATTAGCAACATTACTTGCACAATGTATGTATGTATGTATGTGTATGTGTGTGTGTGTGAATGTATAACGACCAGTTACTGATCAGATTATATTATAAATCTATTGTAAATTCAACTTCACATAATAACAGATATTTCTAAGTGTGATTAGGCATTTTTTGTTCGATAAATAATCAACTGAATCACTAATAATTGTAGCATGTTTAAATTGCAACGTTGCGTGTTCGGTACATTTGGTATTCGTGATACAAATCGCATAAAATCTAGTAACTGTTTGCTACCACGCTACTAGTACTTGTTACACTTCTTCTACTTCATAACTTCTATATTATTTTATCCATCTTCTACATACAGTACATCCGTTCTCCTACAATCTCCTGTAATACGAGTTATGTTGTTAATATGTTCTCATCAAATATACACTCTTTTAAATTAAATATAAAATAAACTAATGATTTATTTCATATAAATTCTTGAAATTACAATGAAGTATATATTGTTGGCGTATAAAGTTTAACCACCACTGAACTGTTAGCTGAAGGTATGTTTTTATTTTCGATACTATGCATATCCAGATATTTGGCACCTTCGTGCCACTCATAATTTAGAATCTAGGTCAGAAAATTAACACTGAAGAAAACAATTAATAGCACAATTAGAATAGGTATTATTTTCTTCAGCCTTCACGGTTAATTTTTCAATATTCCAAACAGAATTCGTACTTGAAACACCAACACTTGTAAGTCACATTTCTAAATCGAAAACAATTTGGATTAAAATCGAAAACTTAACGTGCACCCAAGAAACTTTCTCAATTTAAACTTTTAAAATAAATATAAATGTTTTATTTTGTATTGGAACTACGTTTTTTTTTTGCTCCCGCGAGAGTGGCAGCACGTGAAAATTTATTGATTTGAGGATAATAATTAAGGAGTTTTCCTTCTCGGGGTAAAACCAAATGAATTTCCTACATTTTTTTTCAAAAAGAAACCACTGCGCACTGTACTGAAATGGTTTCTATTTAATTGAATTAATGAGTCGTAGAAAAATCAGAATAGTATTACAATTATACGGATTATTAGTATTAACTTTCATTTCTATTCAGCAGGGTGTGAAATAGGGCGGTAGTGGGGGGGCGTTACAGTGTAGAATAAGGGTGGAATGAATTAATAAAGAAGATGAACAAGAAAAGTCATAATATACTTAATTTATGGTAATAAGGGTAGTCGTGTCTCTTTGTTGTCTAATTAAAACAACGTTATTTTCTTATATATAAATACAAGTTGATAATTTTTATACAAAAGTAAGATATTCTTAACACATCCGATTGTAGATTATACGAATCTAAATTTTTCTAACAACTGGAAACTTGAAAGTAAAAACAATTGTGCATTTTATTATTAAAAATGTAGGCATTAATATCTACTTCATACAAGTCTTTATTCTAAACGCAAAGTGCAAAATAATAGAAGAATTATATTTATCGGATTGTTTTTCCGCGTGTCGAAAATGAACAAACTCATTCATTTTAAATTGAAATTCAGACAAGCATTATAGAAAATTTACATATGTACATACATGCCAACACGTGAAGGTTTCATAAACGTATGAACCCGTATACGATAATCTGATATTGCATACTGTTCGCTAAATATTGTCACCTGATGTATTAGGTCGAAGTATTTTATAATATATCTCTATACAATTATAATTTGCCTACATATAATTACCTTGTCATACCATAATTATATGATAAAAAGCATACATTTTAAATATCCTTTATCTAGTTTTTTTTTTTTGTATATAATTGTTTATACATTTTAATTGGTCTTGATTGTCGACTGAGCATGATAAATTAAAAATGAAAAAGAAAAAGGGTATGTTTTGCATTTTAATTTAATCCGCAATAAAAATAACGGTTTTACAATATTTTATAGAAAAAAAATTTTTAACGCCTTCTGGTACGTAGGAACGTATATATCAAGAGTAAAAATGATTGCGCATTCTTTAAGACGTTTTTTTGCATCTGTTTATGTCATAGAACGCCTTCACAATGAAATAAAAAAAGAAGTCTACGGCGTTTTATATATTGAGAAACTGGGCCCGATACTCTCGGGATATTTTTGCGTACGTACGAAGCTTAACCGGCTTCGACAATGTGTCTCTGCTGGCTTAACAGTCAAACTCTATCTTCCTTGCTTGTATCGACCAGTGATCAACCAAAATATAACGCTGTTCTCATATACTGTACACGTTTTACTTAATACACAACAGTTTATCATTACAAATATCACTACTCTTTATAAATCCTAATCATAATTATCACGATTCCCCTTGTGTAAAGTTGATCACACCACTGGTGAATATAATCTAACACATTACTATTTGTTTATTCAGTGACATAATCAACATATTATCTATCCTTATCAGTAGAACTTATCACATTTCGTTGTTTATAATTTATAAAAGTACAATTCTGCGAATTTCTATACTCTTGCGTAGTTTATTGAACATTACACACACACACGATTTGTTGCTGACACATTTAATTCGAGGTTTATTTATGAAATTTTGTCTTTATTAGAATGTCAATAAGTCTCTCTGTTCAAAATCAGATAAGAATATTACGAAACTAGATTTAGAAATTGTTTTATAAACATTAGTGTTTTGTGTAAGATTTTACTTATTATATTCTCGTTTACTATTTCCAAAAAAAACGCGGATTTAGTTGACGTTTCTTAGTTAACAAGGGTCCGTGTTATGTGCTGACATCTTTTGAGGGTGAAAGAATGCTAGTGTTTTAACTATGTGTACGTTTATTATACTTTACGTCTCCTAGTGTGACAGCAACGGCCAACGCATTGGCGTAAGTATGTCAAGTATGCGAAAAATTCACAATGTCCTCTCCGTGGTGACTTCACTATCTATCCGGTATATTGCAGCCTAACCACGTGCAAATATCTAGACACGCACACACACGTACATATATGGTACGAACGCGAAATTATAAGCACACAAATACTATTTCACCAATAGGACATTCATTCCCGAATGTTCGAATGAGTCAGTATTATAATCTCTATAATAAAAATTCCAGAAAGGTACGCATTGTCGTTTATGATATTATTCCTAGAATGTTTATCTGTTTTTAAATTTAATTAACCAAGTTTGTAAAATATATTGTATTCGTGTAGAAATAAATTATTTTTTCTTTAACAGTTTTTTCTCTTCACATTGTAGAATCGCATCTCATAATCAGAAATTATCTCATTTAAATATATGACATCATCAGTGGTTATATAGTTATCGACTGAATGAAATCGACATTACTTCCTGTGAACCATGCATTGGTCCATTTTTAATCCTTGGTGATAGCATCACAGTCTAACATCTTAGCCCTCTGTAGATCACAGTTTGTGTGTATTTATCTTGCGTGTGTCCAATTTTTGCAAGGACGCGTTGCACTAGAATGAACCTAATTACACTCGTATGGGACAGAAATAGCTCGCAGTCAGACGCTGTTATATACCAGTGGCTCACAAACTGTTGCCGACCACATGTTTTTATACCAGTCACGATGTTTACAAACAACATTTGATATTTATTTATAACGTTTTTCTTTACCTCATCGTTTTTGCAGTAATGATATTTGAAAATTATTATTATTGATTAAAGGTTTGGCAATGATATACAGCTTAGGATAATAATATATCTAGCATTGCGTGTTGTTGTAAATTAATCTTATGATTTAAACTTAGTCGAATAAAATTGCTACTTTCATTTGTCTTACGCTTGGAAATGTTAATGCATACTTATCAACCGTTTAAAAATATGAAAGGTAAATGTTTAGAAATAATTAATAGCTCAATAAATAAATTATGCACTGTCAGTATTTAATAAATGTCTACAGTCGTTATTTTATTTAAATGCAGTTTTAAATAACCGTGTAAACATAATAATTATTTAGTTTTTCTTTATGATAAATATCCGGAATTTGTTTTTATATTGTGTCATAGTTTATAATAGTATAAGATATAAATGAAATATTATTTTTAGTTAAAACAGCATTGTTTTAGATGAAGATACTATATCTGATCCATTTCAAATCTCTAGATCAAGATAATTCATAGTTCGTTGTGTCTAGACAAAGCTTCCAATCTATTATTCCAGTTATTTATTATTGTTTGATATAAAAATATTTTATATGACACATTTTTCCTTAATCGTAAATGCATTTTCGTTAATTATTCAAATCACTAACGTATATTTATATCATTAATTACCAGAATACGTGCATGGTAATTTTATATTATTAGTGATCGTATGATTCTCGAAAGTGGCGTGATTTTAAATTCCACTTTTCCCTCCAAAATACTAATGACAATACACATTATAAACAGGCCACTGATTATTACCGTTATGTAGAAGAACGTTCATTAAAATAGTTCTCAAACCATACGTATTATACACACATTGCATACACATATTTACATAACGCGCCCCGTGCACCTGCACGTTTGAGGTGCTCTGGTATATGACAGGCGCGACACACACACAGGTAAGGTGAAGGCCGGTTCAGTGACGTAGCCAGGAACGGGGCAAGGGGTACGGTCGAGCCCACTATGCACAGTGTCTGATTGGTTGAAAATTAATCGTACGATTCTTAAAATAAACGGGAGGGGACGTGTTTCTCTCACTTACTATGCTATATAGAGATAGTACTATACTCTATGTAGTAACAACAAGCAGAGCGGCAAACGGATATAATAGTGGTATACAGTGGCGCCGCTATTATTTTTTTCCCGGAATGCGCGTGGGGGCAAAAAAAAACAACATCGGTAAAAAACAGGTTGTTACGTTTTTTGGTTGGATAATTATTCGGTTTATTTTTAGCTTTTCTAATGGAAGGAAGTGAATAATTATAGTCTATAATCAGTGTACCTGTCTATTGATATTGTTTGGTTAAGGAATTTCAATAGATTAACCATCTAATTGTTCTAGGGATGTTTTAACTAATTAGCTATTAATAAACTTGACATACTTATTTTTGTTATGAAATTAAATCTAGTGTTTTATTTTGGAGTCAAGTTATATATTTAATTTTCAACAGTTTTCTATTTTGTATATTTAAGCAATTAATTTAAAGAGCTTTCTAAAGTCTGATCGACACGTTATGCGGGTATTGACTAGTATGCAATTACTATTTCATTGTAAATTACTCAAGAAATGTACAACGTCGTAACTACATGAACGATAGACTAGGATTGTTTATATAACACGTTTACTTTACACGTATAACATATAGTAATTTTCACTTATGAATTTCTACATTTGTATTGTCAAATATTTTTACCTAAAATATTTATTGTGTAAATAGATTCTCTAAAATAGTAATGCATATAATTTTATGACAACCTATTTTTTTTTCTAGATGTATTTTATTTTTACTGTTACAGAAACAGTTCCACAATTATAACTACTTCCCCTGCCTCTTTGTAGAATTTACAAGATCTCCCCAACACCGTATGCCTATGGGGAATTTGTTCTGCTCACAATCAAGCTTAAACAATAGTTACTTGTAACATCAGCACCTCGACAGCAGTCGTGCATAGAGAGATACAGTGCACTCGCCAGAGTCTCACAGTAATTTTGTTTACGTCTGCTATTCCAGCTATGCAATCATTTCAAATTCCCACTACGTATAATGCCAGCTCACCTGTCACATGTATCTTTAGACCATTTAGCCAGCATGGGGAATTTGAACGCAGGGCACGGAGCAGAGGAAAACATTGTTACATTATCATACTTGTGCTTCTGCGCTTTAGAACTTGTTAGTAAAACAATGACGTACATACCATCTTGCGGTAAATGAATTTGACCCCGATATCTGATTGATATAACCTCTTCAATCGTGCAATTATTAAATGTTATTCTTCAGCTGAGCAAAGTGAATTTGCACCTACGCAATACAAGCATTAGTCGTTTGTACTCGTATTACTTTAGTAGCAAATTGCATAAAGTTTCAAATATAACATTATACTTATAATATTACATGGTACAGTTTTATTCTAAATAGTTTTTCATTAGATAATTTCAAATAGATAACATATAGAGAACAACACGTTATTTATCGTATGATTCACAACGTCATTACATGTTTCGACATGTCAAGTCAGGTGATATTGCACTGTATTTAAACATGTGTTACAATACAAAGTTAAGTTCGTCTATAAACATATTCTAGATTAAAAGCCCGTGATAGAAAATTAGCTGGAAAATTTTTAATAACATGTCAGTTTTTCCATTCAACACGCGATGTCAGAATATGTAACAAGCAAAATTTACGCCATGCTGTAATATATTTTAATAAAACAACCAGAACTTCAGAAGTTCAGGAGCTGTCTTGTTAGTTGCTAGACTGATATTCATTATTTATTAAATAAAATATTATGTCGTGTATATTATTCTTTAGATATTTAATGGCCTTTATGTAATTTAAAGAACTACGATATAATTTAATTATATTTCTTATCTGCATATCTTTTACTAATAACTAATGCATTAGCAACCAGTTATCATATGGAATTCTAGAACTAAATTGCACTTTAGATTTCACAAAAAAGTGTATAAAATTATAATATAAAATATAACATCATTTATAATGATGATTATTCTGAATTAATTTTTTGTCATATGTATTTTGACATGGACATTTTTAATAACTATATATAAATCAACATTAATAGATCTATTGCTTAACAAAGAATAATTAGATTACAGAAGTTTGACAGCCACTGGAGTTGTTGAATAAATAAAAAAACCCTCACAGTGCAAGTTAATTTTCCCTCCTTGTTCATGTCAAGTTCAACTGTTAAACATACACATCAATACAATGGCGGCAAAAAGAAAAACTTGATTGGACTACATTCTAGAACATACGTTCATCTGCTTCCCTATATAATCAATTTCATGCGAAACATTTAATTTGTTATGTTGGCAGCAGAAGTTTTTTTCCTTTACGCACACGGCAACGATCACTTAGAAAGTCAACGAAGCGACCTTCAAACTTCCATATATGATTTACTAGAATTTTTTCTCGATACCTTGTTGTTTTTAGTTTTGTTTACAACAGTATGCAAGCATATGTATGTGTGCGTGTGTGTATGAACAGGTATATATGTGTGTGTTATACGGTAATATATGTATTCTGGTTACAGTGGAAAAGTTTACCACAATAACCAACAATAAAATAGAACTTTTATTCGGTTGAGAAAAGAAAAGCGGACAAAAAAAATCTTGTGTAATGGATGCTAAATCGTCTTTTTTCTAGTATTATCTAGAATGTAAAAAAACTAGTGACATATTACTAGAATATATTTTAAGCTTAACACTCTCTCTCTCTCTAGACAATGAACAAAGTAGGTGTGAAAATATATTATTGGTCGTAGAAGGGTTTAGCTTTTGTTTTTTTTTTCACTCAGGTGCATACCGATTCATAACCTTTTTTCAAGAATGCCGAATTCATTTACATAATTTAAGTTGCATTGACGTAAAAAGTAAAACGAACTACGTCTTAGTGCTTTTGATTTTACGATAAGGCAGTGGAAAAATTTAAATTAAACCGCGGCACGTAATAATATTTAGTATATTTGTACTATGTTTCAGTCAAGTATTACAGAAGTTTAATATGTAATTTTGTGCTGGTAAATTTGAGATTAGATAGTTCTGTCTTGTGTGGAACAGAAGTGTGATGTGTCCGAGGTCTTTCAATCTGTCCCGGATTACACAGTCTCATAAAAGAAGACATGTGGCATCGTTATTAAACCCTCTACTCTCGGGTGACAGTTAATCTGCAACCAACATCACACAGATGTGTAGCATATTACTGTCCAGTAATAATGATGCGTTATCTGTACTAGACTCTTCTCCAAATAACTATAGATTAAGATACACAACCAACTCATAAAATACACAAGATACACTCACATTTATTTACAGAACAGTTCATACCGTAGTTTTATTTTAGAGATATAACACACCATTTTAATTTGTCAAATAATGAACAATCCCCTACGCTATGCATTTTAATGAACTGCTAATGACAATGGATGTATGTAATAATTTTTTTTATCTCTGATAGTACAGTGAGATTAACTTAATCTATATACTGATTTGTAATGCATCGACAAAATTGAACAATCGAAATAGTTTTTAATGCGATGTAAAATTATGCATCCCGCAATCTTTCCGGTCAAATTCAGTTTCCTGTACCTATATATATATGTGTGTGTGTGTGTGTACACCAATCTACTAGTACTGTTCACAATATCAACCGGTGCGTATGGTTTTAGAACAATCGATTTTTAAATATCTGTTCAATGTAATTTTGTATTCGGTGTTACGCTTAGGCTAGCGTCAAAGCACATTTCTATTATGAGAAATAATGGTATTCACAATGCATCGACGTGCGAATAATTACACAGCATGTCTGCCTACCTACACAAACGCACACACATACACACAGTGTGTATGTAATCCAATGTACATAAACATAGAAAAATCTAGAACAAAAATCCCCCGTAACCCGATGAAACATGTAGTTCTACATATGTACTGATAATACATACTGTTTACCATATGTATATACTATAAACTGATTTATAAATCGATAAATGTATAAACTAGAATAATATTTAACAGTAAAAATACCTAGAAAATAATACAGTGTTGTAAACAAAACAATACTAATACACTTTTCTCTCGAGGCATTGTTGCAACACTTGTTTTCATCCAAGTTCAGTTAACTCGTTAAAAATCATGTCAAATATTGTGCTAGTTTTTATTAATAAACTCGCTGATTACAACATAAAGCAGGCATACTATTCCTAAACACACAATTCACTTCCTACTTGTGTATATGTATGAGGTGTATAATGTTACATCACAAACAATTAATAAACAATCGCTGATTTAGAAAAACCGCAATGTTTATTTCTCTATGGAAGCAAAATAAACACAGTCGGCCTTGACTCTGCTCTATAACATCGAATGGTTACGAATTTGCCCGAAGTTTTACGATGCCTGCAGGCTAAGCGATAACTATATTATTAATTATTAACACTTTGGCTTTTTTTATTGGTTATTTTTTTATCGTTTTAAATTCTGTAAGTTTCCGAATGAATGTTAAAGTAAATATGACGTTTTATTAAAAAGATGATACGGAATATTTTATTGAATTTGACGACGATGAAAGGAATCACTTAATTAGATGATACAAACTTTATAAACTTGCAATGTATAAGAAAATTGTGATTTTGTTGTACTTTTCGTTTTACTGGTAAAGAAAAGTTTAACGTAATTTTATTCAAGCGAGAAGCGAGAAAATAAAATATCTACTTTTTCTCGGTTATATATTTGTCTTGGTTCATTTCATTTATTTTCTTTTACTGGTAGTGAAATATACGCATACCCTTATAACGGGTTTAATCTTATATACTGTTCTTAAGAAGCTATATGCATGTATTTATATATCCAAAGTTTGTAACTTTGGCTATATGGAAGTAGTTCTGGAGGACAGTATGTACGTAATAAATGATTAAGGTTATGTGTTTTTTAAAGATTATTATGTGAATATATTATATAATAAATTATAAATGTAACATTTGCACTGTTACTATTATCTGTTTAAAAACAATTAAAACATGAAAATACACTATGATGTGTCCATCTAAATTATTAGTTTTCATCTGGTGTTATATAATATTTTTAAAAAGTAAAATTTTGTTTTACATGTTTATACTGAAATACAACTATATTTTGCCGTCTCACAGTGACTATTTTTAATAGTACAAAGTTTGAATAAATACAGCAGTATGGAACAATCGCTCGAAAAGACAATACAAGTGATGAAAGTTCAAGAAACTGTTGCTGAATTTCACCTAAGTCGTTTACGAACCAAACAAACGTATGCCACTAATTAAATTTGGGATTCTGTGGCGTTGTACGACCGCAGGCAATGTACATCTCTGCGCGCACGCGCACACACACACATACACAATCCTAACTCACCAACGAACGGACGAACTATGAAACAGCGAAAGAAAGGACTCCAGAGAGATAGAGATACGAAACCAAGGAAAAAGTATATGTAAACATTTGAAACCGCATTTTGTTACAAACTACAAACACAAAACTCCACTCTTTTATTTATCTGTTCTGCTAACTGTTTCGTCACTGATGTAACACAGTTGATATTGTTTTAGGTTTAGTACTGCTGGACATTGCAAACTGGCCGAGTAAAAAAACCAGTGAAATATTTTTGTAATTGTTTAGATATTTTGTCCTTGACAGATGTTGTTATTTAATTTTGTAAAACAATACAGTATTAAAATAATGCTAATGTTTAAAACATATTTACATCAGATTTAGTAATAAATACACACATACATTTAGGTATCATAAAAAAATATTCACACCTTATTATCCTTATCGCTCGTACAACGGGAGGCTTATCTTTTATCAAAAGTTACCAATGACAGTTCAGTGTTTATAATCTGTAAAATAAACATTGTGCATTTAAGCGAAATATCAGTATATTACGTTATAACATGGAATATTCATACATATAGACATAGTAATTATATCTGTCTATGTGTGTGTAGGAATATATATAGTTTGTTCATATATTTGTGTTTCTATACATGTCTATGTAATTACTCTGCTGCTGGGAATATCTATGTGTACGTTTTATATTGCATTAAATTGAATTTATCGTTAAGTAAACTGACCACACGCTTGTGATCCTGTTACATTTGCAACTTATACGCACGCATACATACACACATTACCTCGTTTAATTATTAATAAATACTGTACATACATATCTACAAACGTAAATGTAAATATGTATGTATGTCTGCTTGCATATAAACGCGAACACTTATGAATACGTATGTCAGTTCATTCAAAATAAATTTACAATAATTATTGTCAATGATATGCGTACGACCTTGGAATAACTTGTACAATTACGTCTAAAGACTTTTTTTAGTATTTGTTGTTACTGAACTACTGGTAATTAGATATTATATGGGTGGAAATTAATTTCAGGACTTCAGTTTTATAAAAGAACATATTACACTAATGTATTTCTTTATTATATGTGGTAGGCATGACTTTATAGGTACTTATTATTAATTATTTATATCCAAGATCATTTTCTATGGAACCGAAATATATTTACTTTTTTTTTTGATAGTCACATGAAATAAAATTGAAAGTATAATGTTCTTTTATAAATGTATAATCAATACATTCGTGAATAAAATACATAATGTATTTTATTTTCTAATTTAGTTAAGTCATCATTACGTATTATTGTTGCCCACACACGTGAATGTAATTTTGAAACAAACATATGAAATGTATTAGTTCTAAATAATAATATCTATTTTAATATGAAAACTATCATTATTAATCCAAGTTTAGAGAAACTATTTGTTATTTCTGATTTGACAGTTGGAATTTTGCGCAAATGTCCAACATTATATTAAGTTAGCACTGAAATATTATCTAGGAAATTCATCATAATATGATGATGATCTGTGTATCCCGGGATAGAGCGCGTCTGCAGTTGCATATCTAGAACACAACTATGCACATTTATATTGCTCTTTCTGTCTGTATGCTGGCTACCTCCTGCCTGCTTGTCTGCTGTACCCATGCGAGTACACGTTGTGTTTTTCATATTTTCTTGTCCGTTTTATTCGCGGCAACGGAGACATTTCATTTCAAAGTATTATTTATCTCGTACTTAATACAGCAGGCCATGTCTGTGCGCGTCATTTGTTTCAATTTAACTGCTCAGATGTACGTACATACGTTATAACATGCGGAATGAACATAATTCAGTTTAAAACGAACCAGCAAACTGACTACCGTACTATTCACTGTTCAATGACAAGCTGTAACGTGCAATGAAATGCACAGATAATCAAATTCAACTGAATACGTGTACAAAGATGTAAGAAATTAGTGCCTGCAGTGGTGTATTGAGTTCACTTTGAACTAGTTACGATTCTAGAATCGTAACTACTTATTTACGATGTTTACATTTGAAATGTTTTTTATTTCAGTGATATAAAATATTTGATGGCCGGAAATAAATATGTTTTATTGCGTTTCGCAAAGTTGGGTAATAGATAAATGTGTTAGAAATAAGTTGATGAAATATTAGTGAGACGACATTTTAGTTAGATCATACTGTTCATTTGATAACCATGGTGTTATTAGTAAGACGATAAATACCTATGTTTATTTCGATGTAATGCAAATATTTATACCATAAATACGAATATGATACTTATAAATATTATTTCATTTGATTTACATTCATCTAGAATGTATAATTCAGTTAGCGACAAATATTTACAATCATACAATCCGTTCATTTCAAAACGCAGTTATTCTGCCAACGTTTCATATTATTTTCGTCAAATCCCCGAGCAGAAAGAGAGAAAAAAATCGAATAATGAGAATATACGTCCATTGTAAAGCCATTTTCTTGATATAATCACAACCGTATCTAAAAAGTCGATTCAATTCCCGTCTGTCAAGAAGCAACTCATCCCGAAAGTTAATATAGAAAAAGTCAGTCAACAGCAATCACAATTTCGCTGTGAAAATCCACTCAATTTTTTTGAAATAAGTAAACTTAATTTCCACGTTCAATCCCGTTCGAATAAAGTAAAAGAACAGATAAAGTGAGACAACATATATGCACAATGTGTTGGAGCAAGCAGGACAGCGCAGGAAAACCAATCTGTCGCGCGTGGACGCTCACGTCAAACGTGTGAAAATAATGTCAAAGTATGTGATCTGTCACACACTAATGCTACTCAGGTTGCGAACTCCGCTGGGACACAGCGAAACTAGCCGATCTAATGGCGATATATCACGAGGAGCCAGTGCCGAAAGTAACCGATGCATTAGCGATATATCACGGACGTTGCCGAAACTGGACGATCTATTAGCGATTTATCACGAACTATGTGGACCCGAGTGATACCGGCTGAACTCCCAGATTAACAACCGATCATTCACGAACAGGTCGATTATGCATTGGGGAGTAATCATTGGTCCACTGGCGATGAGTACACACATACATACGTACATAGGTGGCTAGTTAGTTCTAGTCTAGATACCTGCTGTATTGCATTTTCTCGTCTCTCCACTCACTCAAGTTGCGCTGATACACACTGACAGGTATCTGATTTCTTCTTCATCAGGTATTTGCTGGTCTGTGTACGCGCGCTCACCACGAGTAGCCATGAGCGCTGACTCAACCAAGCCAATTCCGATTTGCAGATGGTTGTGACTGGGATTACTATCTCATTATTTCTACACCGTTACCACGCTTGAAAAGGTTATCGTCGCCGTTTTTTTTTGACTTTTTTTTAAAGACCTGAATCGCTTTCCGTCTTGTACGACTAGCGTTCGTACATATATAGATGATTGCTTTTTAGAAGATATTGAATTCGTATAAACGTATAAACGATATTTGTATACAATAAAATACTTATTTTTTGCAATTCAATATCATATAGGAGATGTTTAAAATAATCCATTATTAATACGTAAAACATTTTATTTATAATTGATGTTGTCTTTACGATTACTCAGAACTAATATCTGTATTTATGAAATAAACCATTCCATGGAAATTTATTTTATGCCCAAATTTTATTACTATGTTTACATAACCAAAGTAAAATGTCATATTTCAAGCACTGACGTAATGTTTGTCTAATTTGCCATTAATATAATTATATACACATGTCAGTTGTATGAACGCAGGCACTTAAAAAGGAATATCAACAAAATGTTTTCTAAACCAGTTTAGAACAGTATCATATGCTGAAAGCAGGCTGCATATACGCATATTATTAAAATAGCAAGTTGTTACTTACTACAAGCTATTGTTATATTTAATAAAGATAAAACCTTTTTATTTGTCATGGCAAATAAAAAAATATTTAATTTTATGCTACACAGTTTATCTGAGAGTAAATAGTAAAATTACATTTGCATATTATACCTAATTTAGTATATATGTAAAGTTTTCAGCAGCAAAAATGGTGGAGGAGCTGCCTACACCAAATTAGATTTTTTGGTGGAGGCACCTCGAACAAAATTTGGATTTTATTGATTTTGAGATAATAAGATATAAATTATCATATTACCTAAATTAAGGTTCAATTTCAGGAGCAAAAATATTGATAAAAGCGCCTCCACCAGATTCTATATTTTATTGGTTTTGATGACTGATGAGATATGATAGCATAAAAATTATAGTTGGAAAATTTATTAATTTTCTAATGCAGAAACAAAAATGGTGGTGGAGGCGACCTCACGAAATATCATAATTTGGTGGAGGTGCTACCGACAAAATTTTTATTTTATTGAACTTGATTGGAGATGTTAAACTTAAGTTTCAACTCTTCAGGATTCAAAATGTACTTTTGGTGGAAACGCCTGCGACAAAAAATTAATATTGCTAAATTATAATGAAAATAAATGTTCATATGTTTTAGTCAGTTATCATTAAATCAAAATAATCGTACATTTATGAATCCTGCGGGATCTCTTTAATAATTTGTTAAATATAATTATGGTACAGTAATAATTATAACAAATATAAAACAATATTACATTACTGTTGAAAGTTTTCATCATAATTTATTTTACAATTAATTATTTTACCCCTATGTAATTATCTGTTAATTAAATTCTCTAATAAGTATGTGCCTGGTTTAATTATTATAATTAGTATTGTTTTTCACTCGGGCTAATTTTGGTGCACAAATGCTATCGATAATTGTATCTAGTTGCATTCATAATGGAAATTAAAACAACACTATAAGAACAACAAAAATACGTACAATACATAGTACAGTCCAATTAAAAACAGAATTAGTTCTGTACATTTAATGAGATACGATTTTTCAAGTTGAATTAATTGTATATTTTTTAAGGGAAATGTAATTAATATAACCTCATTTGTACTGAATATTTTCCAGGATATTACTGTACTTGAATGTAACTGAATACGTAAATAGTTTCACTTATCACGGATTATCTAATAAAATGTGAAGTGCATAACTGGAACTTGTCGGAGTTATATTGCTGCTCTCTAGCTAGTGTAAAGTTTGTATATACCATTTAAGAATAACAGCACATTTGTCGAGAGTTCTATCCTGTATATATTCACCCTATATATATACATATATGTATATATGTGTTTATACGATGCGCGGAGTCAAGTGTTAGTACCCGCAGGAAGAACGAGACGCTAATACATAGGTCCCATGGGACGAAACCTCTTCCCGGATGCAAGCCAGACCTCTTCCCAAGCCTCCGCTCCAATACCAGTACCGACAAATCGACACAAGTCCTTTGTAAATTCCGTTGTACCTATAACAATATACACGGACTCAATACTTGGCATAACACAACAGCTAGGCAGTTTGCGGTATTCAAATGTACTTGCAGGTCAGCTTCCTGTAGAAATGTTGGAATTTCAAAATTTATCTCTTGTTATACCGCCTTACCAGAAGTCATGACATTTCATATGAATTTTACAAACATTCACCTCTGAAATTTTCAGTCTTTCGTAGAAATGCCAATTAAATTATACTAAATTATTAAAATAACTGAATCGTAGGTTTACTTTCGAATATTGGCTTTAATGAAATGTAATATTTTATGAAATGTGGTTTAGAGCTAAAATTGATATTTTAACAGAGTGTACAGAATTTTAGTATAAATAATTTATTGATTTTTCAGTTAAATCTTCTCCTGTAAATTATTCTCCAATACTTGGATTTAAATTAAAACTAGATATATTTATATTGGAATAATACATTATCTTTTAATAAACATAATTGTTCTTAGTTTTTCCGTGTCAAGAAAATAATTATTTCACGATATTTTGCACGTTATTATATTTCAGTTTTCATTGCATTATTCTTTAGCAACAAAATTAATAGTTTCATTTTACGTTTCAAGAATTGTGAGAAACATAATTTGCTTAAGTTTCTATTCCGCATCTCTTGATCTGTGTGTGTGTGTTTGCTTGTAGGTAGTAGGTACTTGTTATGTAATTATAAATGTACATACGTACATAGAGAGAGATATGCAACATCTGCACATCTATGTGCATACACAGATTCGTTGGCAAGTTTTAATTTGAATAGTAAGCACTAACCGTGACGCAAACGGCACGCGTTCCCCCGCTATCGTGTTAATGTATTAGTAAAAGTTCTAAAACTTGTTGATAAACAGCAACATTGTAATAACAAAAGTAGTTAATTATCGAGAGAAATTATACACGGTAGTATGTGTGGATAATATCTGCAATCTTGAGAATATGTTACACTAATCTTCCTAAATGTGCTACTAGCTGTTATTCTAAATTGTGTTTTTAACTTTATTTAAGAACTAACTAAGAATTAAGTAACGTTGCATAAACAATATTGCTATGTGATGAAGATTTTCATGAACGATAAATAATTTACAGTTATTTTTCCCTATACAATATTTGATATTTCATTTCATGTGGTGGTGTGTGTATGGAATTGTTGCATAATTGACCACTAAAGTTTCAATAACAGAGTGTCGTAGCATATACATGCCTATTCCATGCGCAATTTCTAAGTTGTTTAGACAATTTTCCGTACAAACCAAATCCCAGATTACGCGCGTACAGTGTCTGGACTGGTGTTAAACTGGTCACGACTACGGACTAGGGTAGTTTTGGGGTGACGGTGGATTTCGCACGCACATCCAGTCACCACGAGGTCAGAGGACAGCAGGAGTAGGAGGAGATGTAGGGGTTGTTACGGAGAGAAGCAACGAAGGGCTGGCCGAGTAGAATGGATATGAACACTGCTACTGCTGCTGGTGTCTGCCCGTTAGTGGTTTCACAATTCACGTGCGGGGACAGACGGGTTTGCGCCCAATTAGGCCGCAATGACCCACGATTTGGGATACTAAAACCCAATAGTATCCTGCGGCCAGTGAAACTACACGCGGGGCCTCACATCACCAGTCGTGCCGCGTATAGCACGCCACTTCGTTACCGGCAAACACACAGAATTATATGCACTGCAAAACTTTTCCTAATTGCTCGACTGACCTAGAACTCTAGTCTCTCTTCCCCATACGTATATGGCTCTTTCTCTCACTTGTACACATACGTGTATAGCTGGTTGCGTCCCGCACACTTGTTCTGTTCTTGTTTGCTTTGTACGCTGCAAATTTTGCTCGGAAATGTCATCCTCACCAAGTCTAGTACGTATTTCGAGGCGAATGGCTGGCTGTAAATCTGTGGTTTATAATATCGAGATATTATTCTCGCTCCAGCTCTGAACATAGATAGGGAACAACTAAATGAAATTTTCAAGCTTGTAAATGATTAAAATTCAACGTCTATTTGTTTCACGATTTGCTTTCAAAGTTAATGGATGGTAAAAAATGATAAGTCTGTTTTATGTTCAAGTTTTAAATGAAACCGTTATGGTTGTATTAACGATTCGGTATCAGAAGATGAAGATGTTTCGTAAATAGGCTTTGAAACACGTAATGACTTAGCAAGATATATCAAGATATAACTGGTTTATATATTGTATTTCTGTGAAGAATGTTTGACCACGTGTCGTTTTGTTTTCATCATATTTTGGCTAACCCTGAAGTATTTTCAACTTGATGTAGCCTTGTGTGGGCACAATAGTATTTGGCACTGATTTTGAGGTGTGTCTATGGTGTTTTTTACGTAGACTTACACTTGTTTCAAGTAATAGAAATAACAACTGTTTATTTGCTACACTTGACGTCAACGTATACACTTGGCACAAAAAAGAACTAACAGAACGTGCGTACAAAATATTTCAGATGGCACCTGTATTGTATTTTTAAAATGACGTTCAAAGTTTGTAAGAGTATATTTATATAATAAGATTGATCCATCTACTGTGAATAAAATTGTTGACTTTTATCAGAATTTTTATACCGATACAGGTACATAAAGTATTATATTTTTCACTTTTTAAAATTTTTCATATTCGTCATAAAAACCAGAACAAAATGTACATCTTTTTTTTTCGTTTGTTCGGGACATTAAAGTTAGTAGTTTTATTATAAAAAGTTATTTTAAAAGTCCAGTGAAAAATATTTTACTCTGTTTTATATACGTGTGTAATATAAAGTTTTTAACGAGAGTTATGTCAAAGTGTATATATA
>JAGJTL010000036.1:4725490-4773406 GCA_022063505.1 Calosoma granatense
CCATACGGCCACACAGACAATATAAATTTATCTCCGAGATAGCACTCATTATATCTGTCAACTTTTTCCCGAGTACACTGTTGACAATATTGAGAAAGAAACATACTACAATGCATAAACTCGACACACACACACTGTTCTTCTGTTCCCGTGTTTGTCAGTTTATTTTTAGGTTAGGAGACTTATGACAACCATAACCAACTGAAATTACACATGTAAATCTATAAGAGTAATGTTGAACAACAACGGCAAGCAGCCAACTTCATACGAATTTATCACTATGTACGATGAATTTATCTCGTCATATGAAAAACCAACGAGTGGGACTTTTTTTTTAAACGTTGGTAATTTGTACTTGCTGATTCAGTGGAACTTGCGGTGTGCGTTCAGTTGCAATTATGAAGATGGGGACCGTGTGTAATGGCAACGAAATTCACAAGTTCAAAATGAATTATGTGTAAAGTGGAACGCGTGGATTTTTTTGTTTGCTTTCCAGGTTCATAATACGATATGGAACACATAAATACGGTTTTTTTCTGTTGGCTGACCTGCTACGGGAAATTTTCTGCCACGAAAGAGTTTTTTTTTCAGTTTGTATGTACCGTACTTGCGAACTTGACAGCTGAAAAGTGAGTAGGTTTTTTTGGTGAAAATGTCAAATGAGCTAATTAAAAATTCGCTATGCTGTGCATTTACAATAGAATATACCTACGTGTACAGACACATACCTCTTGTAATAACATGTTTTATCTGTATGAAAATACAAATATAATAAACAAATAAATGTAGTTTCAATTATTTTATAATTAAAATTCTGTACCGATCAATAAAAATATGGGAAAAAAACTTGATTAAATTTTTTTTTTTCCGTTTCTGTAACAATATTATACAATATCATTAGGTTCCGATACATTTGTAGCAGATATTGTAACACAGGGTCGGATTCTAATAAAAATCTCAAAAACATCTCATTTCATTGTGCATTTTCTGTATTTTTCGCTTCCACTTTATGACTCGGTATATTGACTGAAGAGATAAAACCATGATTTTAAACGAATGAATATGAATAAATGAATAAAAATACCTGTGCAAACAGTGCATTTGGGATTTGTTTTGATCGTAACTAACGCGGGAAATAAAACTGAGCAAAATTCTTCAATCTAGATGGTAGAACTATATTCAGTTAAAATTTATTTATATCGTTTGTTTATGCAATTGTTCTTAGTGACGTATTTGGACGTGTATTATGTTAATACTTTGGCTAAGTATATAAATATATCCAAGGATTGTCGTTTTTGTTATCTTTAGTAGCAATCAGTTTTGTGGATTTGTGTAAGAACGGCGGCTGACCGATGGTGAACAACTGACGGTAGCTTTACTTTAAGTTGTGTTTTACGTGTTTTGACATTTTCTTTTTAACCCGTGTGACGTATGATACCGAACAGGGAGAGAATGACGTAGAGATAAGAGAAGACTGATGATAATATAAAATGTAAGATTTAGGTTACCGAAATTAGCATGTTTCAAATTGCACTGCATTATATCAAAGTCTACCAAATCATCATTTTTAGTGTACATATAAAAGCAGTGGCGTCACGGTCAATATTTTACAAGGGGAACCGACATATAAATTTAGTCTTTGATCAAGTGTTTGTAATATATTTTTTTCTATGTATTTCATATCGTATGTATATTTTGAGAATATTTATGCAAACCACAAGTTTGAACGTGGTTGTTATTTCTTCAGCTTGGCTGCATTTAATAAAGATTAACCTATCGAATAATGGTCTCAATATTTCGTCGATTACGTCACGCATCGTTGGGCCTGTTTCTATTCTGTATACTGTCTACTAGTCTAGTATATACTATATATGTATGTATATACATCTATTGGTTATGCACGCACGCACAGCGTAACGCGCAAGTTTAATCCAGTTAGCAAAGCATCTGGGAGTGACATGTGAAACAAAATCTGATTTGCTCCAACAGAACATTACCATTTCAAAGCCATGTCCGACATCCGTCCATCCATCCCACACCCCCACGTCCGCTCATCCCATTTCCTTATGTTTGAATATAGTGGAGTATGGTCGCATTACATTAGAGACTATAGCAACAATCTTAACTAACAAACTCCAAAGTCGTAATAACATTTTCAACGCGGCATATCGGAATACATAACTGCCACGAACAGCAGAACTGGTGTGTCGGTAGCTCACTCGATGTTATAACCCAGAGTCCCAGTGAGTACTGCATTGCCGACACTACCCTCTCTAACAACACGCGGTTTCTACGCTGGCCAAACCACAACAGGACCGGGTTCTAAGGGTTTTTGTAACGCCGGCAAGGAATAAACTATCGCATAGTTTTCTTATAACATTGTGACGAAATTCAGGTCGGATTTTTAATTTTCCAAATATTCGAAGGATCTTACGAACAAAAAGGACAAGGCAGTTTAAAATAAACGGAAGAATCTTAGAAGTTATAAGGAAATATATGTTTTTCCATGATGTGAATGTTGCTGGGGCCCGAGTATTACATTTAAAGCTTCCGTAGGAAGAAAATCCTTCAGAGACGGTTCTGTAATGAAGAACCGGGGTTCGGCCCGTCTGGGTACATCATCTCATTGCCTAGTTACTCGGATTACTTCTCTGACACTTTAATATCCTTGGTGTAAATGCATGAGCAACTGACTTCCATCCCTACCAGCTTGATGTTGGAGTGGACTCGTCCGAACCGCAACGGAGAAAACAAGCTCTTCATGCTACTTGCTTGCCTGCTTGCTTCGTTGCTTGCGCTTACTGCTCGTTGAAAAACAAACACACATGTGCTTTACTATAGAACGAACGAGTACACGCTGTCAGACTGCTATGAGATGGGTTACCATGAAGAGAACACTACGCTGGATTACCTAGTTACACAAAAATATCCCGCATATGTGCAAAACTTTTCAACTGCTCGATGGACATTTGGATACGGTCAGATTATTGGATTAGAATTTTTCAAAATGTTTTTGAACTCTGGACTGAATGTTTACACTTTCAATACGATGGTCCTTTTCTGGAAATGGCGATGAAATGTGTGATTATTGAATGTTATATAGAAAAAGGGAAGCCTCCAGTAAAAGTTTATTCTATTATACTTCAAGTAAATGTTTTCGTAGACTGAATTTAAAGAAAATAACGCATATTTTTCTGTAGTAATAATATTGGTATATAAACATTACATTATAAACTAAAATGTGTAAGGATGTATGAAAATCCTCGGTTGATTCAGCAATAATGTTCCATATATTCTAGTCTATTGTAATACACATATGTACGTTCTGAAGACTCCTCAGTTCTAACCTAGCGGTCACATCGAACTCCAAACAAATGTCCAATATTATCTATCACAACTTTTCCCCCTCAACAAATGAGATTTTTTTTTTATCTCGCTCCGGTCAAAACTCGAACAAACTCGTATGACTATATCAGTCATATTTTCCCTTTTTTTCATAACATTTCTTCTAAAAATAGACAGCCATAACTTTTTAGACTGATTTACATTTGAGCATATCTCGTTTTATTTATATTAGTGTAACATTTACACGAAACTGCACTTTTATGTGTAACGGTGTAATTACACTTTTTGGTAAAGTTTCAGAATTTAACAACATTTATATACTAAGTTTTTAGGCACTCCCTGTGCTATATGCTAGTATGGTTAGCGAAGTACTGTTATCTTTTTAACGGGAAGGAACAAGTTATTTTTTGAACTAAAGTTTTACAACTAGAACAGATAAGAATCAAATCGTTCTGGTTATCTAGAATATCTTCTGCCAGAATACTGGTGTTTCATCTCGTAGACTGTACTGTGTCTTGTATTCAAATTGGATTTAACTGGAACATATTTCAATTATAGTTTGCAAACTTATCATGTACGTACTGGAACATTTAATTAATGCATTGAATTAACTGTATGTGTATGTACGAGTACTGTTTAGTTATTGATTCATATTGGCCATTAATTTATTTATAAACATTAGTTTTTGTACAGTTTACTTGGAACACTTACTAGGTCAAGTAGCCAACTTGATATATTGTATTATTAATTGAGAAACATCTAAGCAATGAAGACTTGAAATGATATTCACGATAAGTATAACCATTACAATAGATTATATTTCAAATAAAGTGACTACCCTTATTACTTTTTGTTAAATCGATCACTGTATTAAATTGAAGTCAATATTATAAAGTAAAAAAAAAGTTTTACGAAACAACAGTTGAAAATAAAACGAGTATATTATCTTGTTATTGAATTATTAGGATACATTAGTATTAGTAATCCACTATAGTACACAATGTATATAGTAATACAGACATCACATTAGACCATTAAAGTGACTTCATTGTACATTGTTTAGGTCATTAACCTTCTAGCAAATAGGCAACCCGCATAACTTCTGTAAGCAGCGCGGGTTGCATACCTATACATTATAATATAACCGTCACAACTCTATTTATCTGCTTATAAACTTACGTATAATTCTATTAAATTAAATATCAACCGAAACCAAAATTGGTTTATTACTCTTTCAATTAAATTAAAGTAATTCGTTAATAAATAACAAACGTATATATACTTTTGTGTTCAATATTATAGAACGAAACGAATAAAAAGGCAAAGAAAGAAAAAAATTGTAACCTACAAACAGGATTTTAATTAACAAAGCTTAAACGGAGCTGAGCGTTCTGAATCTTCCGTTTCCGGCTTCTGATAGTATACCGGACGTAGACGAACACACACATTGGGATAGACACACATACATACATACATGTACTATTCACAACGAATAGGTCTACAGAACACACACATACAACTATATACTCGAGAATACATTTATATTATACACACATGAAGGTTACAACGAATTTTTACACACATACATTTACAAATGCACATACAGTTCTGCCTTTATATGTAATTACTAAACTCTTTTTTCCACGTAACACTGCCACATATGCAAGTATAAAATTGTATATCGTATGTGCTCGTTATGACACGTGAATCTAGGTATGTGTGTGTGTGTGTGTGTACGTGCGCAATCAACTCTTTCTCCCCCACCGCCGCCGTCACGCTTTGTCCCTGTATGCTACAAATGAAAACCAAGTATTTGGTGTCACGTTTCGGCTTTACTTCGTGTCGAAGTAAACGATGGAAGCAGTGGGACACGATAAAGATGGTTAACAGTGGTTGGACAGATTAAGAAAGGGCACGGCGAGGGGTAACGTAAGGATGTTAGTTAAGGGAGAGGACGAGAGCGGACGAGAGAATGTTGGTTAAGGGTGGTATAACAGTAATAGTAGCAGCACAGTGACATGTTTTAGTAGCCGGGAGGATAGTGTGACAGTTTAACAGACATCTTACTTCCCACTTCTCCCGGCTCTACGGCAATCACATTCACGCGTTACGGTCCTGTGCCCGCCCTCCTGCAAGCGATGAGAATGTTGTACTTTGTAATTAGATGGTAACAGTGTAGGGCAAGGTGTCACTAATGTCAATTAATATTTGATTTAGGTAAGGACAAATGTCAGTATGTGTAAACAAATGATTAACTCGTTGATTAATGGAAAATGACAATGTCCTAAGAACAAGATGAAACAGTCATATACCATGACATACTGTAACAAAATTTTACAACCATTTTCAAATATGTATAAAATAAATTCAAGGTATAATTAAAGAGAGTATATGGACGATGTTAGTAGTTAGTATGTATGTATGTATGGACGGATCTAGCTATATTTCATACTTTTCATAATAAACTTCCTGACAAGCAATAAACGCTGATAATGCCGGTTTTATTTTCATTCTCTATGCCATAATTATAAAGTTCACGTTCAGCAATTTCAGGTAACTTAATTATGCTGTGCAGGTAATGAAATATTAAGTTTCACCTCACCTGAAGTCGAAACAATTTATGCACCAATTATAAAAGCTAAAGTTTTAAATAAGTACTCTGCATAGCACAACAGTACAGCATAAAATCATCATCAATATCTGTAGGGAATAACAATCAGTGTGCACAATAGATATTTGCCCAATATCGGCAAAATTCCAAAATATATATACATGTATATTCTTAAGAAATTTATATTATCTCTGTACAATATATACGGAAACATCTATATTTACCTGAATAAAAATATTCATACATTTGTGTTCTTGCTTTGCATAATATAGTTTTCATAGTATACAATTCAGAGACAATTTAGAGAAAATATAATTGTGAATCTTGACCAGCCATACATAAAACTTGTATCTACGCTATAAAAAGAATTTTCCCGTATAGAATAACTGCATGCGAATCCCATTCAGTTTTGCTGTACCATAAAATATTACATCACACTTGCTATATAGCTGCCGTTCGTACGATTCGGACGACAAAAATAACATTTATACAAAGAAACACACAGTTTCTCATACTGTGAATATAAAACCTTAGAATACTACTAACGCTACGTACCTACACGTATGCAGTTGGAGAAAAATCACAGTGATATTTATTCTGACTTGAGCTCAATTTTTCTTCATGTCCTTGATCGTAAAGATGTTTCACGCTCTTGTACAATCTATATATATATACGGAGAGACGAATATGTGAGGATATTCGACCAATATTCGCTTCTCTCCGATTCTGTCGCTTCGGCGCGTAAAAACAAATTCGCAGAACGATTGCATTGTTCTCTTCAGCAACGATTCTGTTTATATATTAGATTACATTCAATAGCGCCTGCTGTAAATAAAAAAAATCAAGACGTCAACGGGACAATCAGATTTTACATAGCCGAACAAATACTCGTACACGAGATATTTCAGGAAAACTCGGTCAAATATATTACACATACAAAGAAAGAGAGAAAGAGTAAAAATATGATTCGCTACTTTTCAAATGGCCAATATATTTTTTGACTTCTTGATCTTTCGTGTAACCTCTCGGATGTGAGAAGACAAATGAAGGAACGACAATGGGTTAGAGTCAATAATAGGCTGTAAGAGGGGGCTTGGATAGGTTTGATATTGGAATGTGTGTGTGTGCGAGCATCGGTAGAGCCCTCTCAGTGATTGGAACGGCAGGCTATGCGGTACGTAACGCGACGTGTCATATCTCCTTTATTGAGTGACGATTTCAACTGATGTGGCCTGAAAACCTGTAATGAATGTTGATTGAAGTTTTCCACAGTACGAACGCGCGCTCGCACACGCCCTCAAACTATATAAATTGCGAAAAGTACTTGCAATTTGGCTTTCGCTGTGAAACGAGAGAGCAAAGCTTATGGAATCTCAAAGGTTTTACGAACTTGAAAAGAGTACAATATGAACGTTATAAAATATTGTTGTACGGCTTTTACAGTTTTCAATTTTCTACTGTATCAAAATAGACCCGGATATAATAGAAACTTGATAGTTTTTCTAGTTTTACAAAATTCTAATATTATCTTTTTATTTGATTTTCATTACTAGAGCTTTTATCTATTTAAATCAAGAATAAAGATAATATTTGATACAATATATTCTATTATTTATCTTAACGCGAGAAGTTGCGTTACAATTTATTATATTTTTGCATGAAAGATCTCTGTCTCGATACGACACTCACTTTAGGGATTTGAATATAAATATCTTTTACTTTGGAAACAAATTTCTAAATGTACATTCAATGTTTCAACTTTAATATAAAGTACGAGTGCAGGGATGGTGTTTGGTTGACAATGGCGGAAGAGAGATATACGTATATAAGTAAGTATATAAATATATAACCGGCTGTGATTCGACGTTGGCTTTTGTTTCATAAAACGGTAAACGGGCGTACAGCATACAGCATACAGCACACTGGACCATTTATTTTCCTTTGTTGATAAATCGAAGCTTGAAGACGGCCGGAGTCTTTTGGGAACAAATTTCCGTTGAATTCTGTGCTCTGCTCTGTACACTCGCGTTCACACTTTATAAAACGAAATCTGTTCACTTCTTCTTCTTCGTCTCATAGCCCAGTAATAATACTATCACTTTAAAACAACTGTAACCACTCATACTTTGCACATGGATATTTCAGTTGAATACATATACAGACATTCAACAACCTAGAAATTAAAATATGTAATAAATAAATGATGAAAATTGTTAAACATTAAACTCATTTCATTTACGGGTTAATCATTTTCATTGTACACCAGCCCTTTCTATTAATTTATTTTGATATTTAAATTAATATAACCCTGTCAGAATACGGCTAGTATACCTTTATAAAATCTAATTCATGTTGTAATCACGACAATGCTTACCCTTGTCTAGAGATTCGTGTACAATAATTGAATTAACGATTAGTAATTACAAAAACATTAATCTTCTTGTGTCATGAAATTTTCACCCCGTAACAAGAAACTGAGTTCGTGCGAGCTGGGATTTTTATATCTTATTGTCTGCAAAACAAAACGAACACTCACCGTTTCTTCCCTTTCGTCCGTCCCCGCCCCTCACCCCCATCCCACACTCTGTTCCATTGTTCTTCTCTCAGAATAGAATGAGAAGGAAAAAAAAATAGAAAACAGAAAAAGTTGCGAGAAGTTTGAATGTGTACGCGCCGTCGCGAGAACTTTTTGCGCGTATCTATATTTCGTCGTCGAGAAAACGGAACTCGTGAATTCGGAAATTAGTTTTTAATGTGCCGCCGGAGGTAACGTGCGCCCATGGTTTTCGGTCATCAAGCGTTTCATGATACCATTGCGGCAATGGTTCAAATACGTACGTTATAATCCGTGACCTGAGTACTTAAAATGAGATGCGTATTCTACATTTCAAACACATGGCCTCGTGCTGGTGCTGGTGGTGGTGGTTTTGCACAGTTGTTTGAAGGCGAGTTGTGCAGGATGAAGAATTGTAGAAAGTAAAATTAGGAGAGTGTAAATGGAAGACGTAAAAGGAAACTGCGGAACGAGTAGTCATAATTTCTGTCGGTCCTGTTAATGTTATCTTCGTGCAAAGAACTGCAATTAAATTAACGAAATAATGATGACTTTAAAAGATTGTAATCTTTTTCCAGTTCCATTTTATGATACCAATATCGAAGTTTTTTTTTATTGAATTACTAGATCCAAGATCAAGGGTTAATGTTCGTTTAATGTTGGACAAAAATTATCTTGTCTAGTCTTGTAGAAATTAGTCGATTAGAATTTATCAATATTAACAAAAATTATAGACATAATTCATGGTTATTTTTGTACGAAAACTTTCCAGACAATTTTCATCTGAATAGATCAAAAGAATGAACATAAAGTCTGGAAGAATATTTAAGTATTTAGATTATTTTTATAGTAGATCAAATATGTTTTTAAAATCTTAATAGAACTGTAATACAATGCGTAAATATACATTTGCTATGAAGTATAATGTATGATATGGTATGTTATGTACTATACATTGTACATTATATCACAGTAAATAATTATACCTCATAAAAGGTATTTAATAACATAAGACTATTTTCTCTATTGTGACTCTGTCTTTACCCATCTAACAACACAATACATTTAACGAATAATTGTCAGCAGCTGAATTTAATAACACTTTATCACGCTACCATGCCCACCGGAATTTAAAGCCTTTTCAACAATTTACAACTAAATCACCGGAATTTAGAGTCGGACTCGAAATATTTCCGCCACAAAAAAACACTTTTCGAAAACTTTACAGTCAATTTTTCACTCTGTACGCGTAAGACGAAAATCACACTCCATTCAATCAATTGCTCTAGTTCTTTTCGAAATTTACTTCCATTTTGCTTTGCGAAGAATAGCAGTTTCAGTGGGAAAAAGATCTAGTTAGCCTAGCGTACGTGTGTGTGTGCGTGCGTGTATAGAAATTTCACGAAGAGATCCATAGATGTCTCTTCGAGCGTCCTCCCCCCAGTATATGGGAGGGTGGTAGGTTTTATCGCCGAGAATACGAAGCTCGTTCGAATGTGGCACTACTTCGTTCTACTGGATGCGTATGGGTGTGAAAGTGAATTTATATAAGGATATCTTGAAAATATTTTCTTTGGTGATATTCAACTTAGGAATGGTGCGGTACTCAGTAACGTTCTTGAAAAATGACACATGATATATGTCGCACCCTCCCCCGTTCCATTTGGATACTGGTTTGGTATTAAATAATTTCCCAGAGCCAACTGACTGTGGAATCGAATTTGTGATGTGTTATTTACGGGAAAAGATTGATATTCTTCAACATTAAGTTTATACAAAAATCGATAATCGCATCCGTATGTGTGCATTGACAGTTAGATTTACGATTTGAATGTTTGGTGGCGAAGCAAAGAAAAATAAAGCGTGTGTTTGAGGTGTTGTTTCATAGAAAGAAAATATGTATATTCAAAATTTCTGATATACATTTGTATAAATTATGGAATCTATCAGGCCCGATAAATACTCTCTCTCTTCAATTGCCTTTCATCAATATGTATCTTCTTATCTGCCTCATAATTATAAACAAGAAAGATTTTTTTCTCCAAGAAAAAATGCAAAAAAACAAAGGATATTCAAATCTTTTATCAATATAAGAGAAAAAAAATCTCGTCAACGTTTGAACAGTTTTGAATTCCTCGCTGTGATAGTATTCAATACAAAAATGGCTCCATATTTTCCGAACATATCTTTATTGAGAAAAGGCCAAAGGTTAAATTGTTGAAAGGGACTGTGTGCTGCAAGTGTGTGACGGTGTACCTAGTAGTCCTTTCAGGAAAGTGAACCAAACATATGTACAACCAATTTACTTTGATGGCTTTAGAAATCCTCTTTGCAACGCAAAACAGAAAATAAACGCTTTTTTTCAAGCATTTCTTCACGGACGACTAGTATTCAATATATTTATTGGTGTGTGATACATTGGTAGTAAAATAGCTCTAAATGGGATGGAAATTAATGTCATATATAATGAATTTTCAACCTATTTCAAAATATCAATTCATCTGAAAATATACCTACATATATAATGTGAATTAGTTTTGATTTGTAATATATATATATATTTGACAATATAGAAAATATGATTTAGATACTATATTTATTTAATAGTTTCATGCTAAACATTTTATAAAAGTATAACGTTTATATTGTTTGATATGTGTCAAGTATTAGCTTCAGTTTAACCGAACCGTGAATAAACATACATATTCTCTTGTTCCGGTTCATCAAGCACTCTGTGTGTGTGTACTCATTCACCTTTCCTTCCTGTCTGCTATCCGCTTTGTTCATTTGTTCCGTTTCTGTTCGACTGTTCATCCGCTAATATTAAAATCAAACACTTTCGTTTGCTGAAAGTCTCGACATTGTTCATGTTTAACTTCCATGGATAAATGAACACGTATAAAACAAACATAACCTTACATAATACCTCTCGAATTTTGCCGTCAAATTAAAGCCAATTTGCATACACCTGCCGGGCGCTAAGTGCCCGTTCTCCTAATTAATGTACAATGTCAACATTAGAACTTTTCTAGCACAAAAAAATATATACTTGTATATAGCCCAACCCAATAGCATACGCATACCTACGGTGGCTGTCATTAAAATAAGTGTTCCACTATAGAAAGCTTAGCTGCAGAATGTTGAACACACATCACAAATATTGATCAAACCATTGTCCTTGAAAAGCATATCTATTTTAACAGTAAATAACATCCCGCATAGTACAGATTTTAATCTGAATACTGACTGGAGTTTCTTGTAATAAACTATGTCCTGTTGTGAGCTGGCAACACCCCATAAAATTCTTGACCCTTGCTTTATCTTTAGTAGTAAAGTACATTTCTAGATTTTAGATATGTGATATGTTTCGTAGCTTAGTAAAATATTATTGCTATAAATATAGAACTGTATGTGTTATGTTATAGTTAAACTTTACTGACTGACTCTTGTTAGTAATAATAACGTTCCATACCATCTAAAACTATATAATAGCCAATCACTGTTCTCTGTACAAAACAAAACACAAAACTCGCGTAATGAATTGGCACCAGGTGGCTATGTAATGGCACCACAAATAGCCCTGTCGATGTGTGTCAAGTTAGTCCCAAAAGGCCGCGGCGAGCGAGTGAACTGTTTTGGGGCCGGTCCCCAGATGGGCAATGTTAGTACGTCGTACGTATTACGAATACATACTACTAGTAACTCGTATCTACCTCTAAGTACGTATGTATGTATGTATGTATGCTATGTTATTGAGAATTATTGTCGAAATGCATAGACCTCTTAACCGTTTATACGCGAGTACGCTCTCGTAACTGCAAAGTGAATTTTCGTTCACTGACCTAAACAGTATGCAAAGATCGTTTGCAAAGTTTCTAGAACATTCTACCAAGTACACTAACAACCATTAATGTACTAGCAAGTTAGGATGTGTCGAGAAATAAATACTATAACACTATTCCTCCACACGTTACTACAAGTACATACTCGTGTATTTGAATTTGCCATAACTGTATAATCTAGTTAGAAATTTGTTTCAATTCTCTTGTAAAGAATTAAACTTCCAGTTTACGTTACGGCACACATACCTATATGTGATATTCCTACATTTTTGTTTATATTTATATTGTGTATAAATTTATATAACCTGTTAATCAGACTACTTTGTGGTTCAAGACCACCAAATGGTCTTCAGTATAATACCTCTCACGTTTTATAAGTCAGTTAATGAAAAGCCGGTATTTTTCAATTAAAAACGAGTCTTTTTGTTAAATCGCGCCAATGAAAGTAAAGTGATGTTCCGTTAAATCGCATTGAATGTGGAGCGTACAATATCGCCCTTTCACAGAACTGAACTGAACTGAACGTGAACGTGAACTATTCAACGATTGCCCTGAATATCCTGTTACGGTACGAATACCCTATCCATGACATGGGTAGGGTACCACGGCTATTGCTGCTGCTGCTGTTCAAATAGATTTCAATATTAATTTCGAAACCTACGTATGTACGGAAATTGTAAAAAGAACCGCCTGTATAACCGTCTGCCGAGCCACAAAGTGCATCACGTTTCGTTAAACTTTTCGAAACAAATTCTATTAGCACAAGGGATTACATATACTGCGCTTTGTGTTGAAACGGTCCGAATGGACGCGCTACGGTTGCTGTACGCATGCGCGCGAACACACTATAAGTCTCTCCTCTACTTGGTACACGTATGTACTTATATAACTTAACAATACTTGCGCACTGTGTGTACTTTGCACATACATACATTGTGCATTTTCTATGTACATTTACACACGTTGGAAACCAATTTCACACATACATCACACAAATGCGGCACGCAACAATTCCTAAAAACTATATTAAAACTTGGGCTGCAAACTGCAGTTTTGTATCTAGACGGCCTGGCGCAAAACTCCGTTTTGTTTCTTCTCTGTCTCTGTCTCCCTCTCTCTCTCTGTGTGTGTGTGTGTGTGTGTTCCAAATGGTGCTCTTTTGTTACACGTTTTAACAACGACGTCTACGATACTTTTGTTTCGCTTTTTTCCTCGACAACGTTACTTTTTGCCGTTGTGTTGTGTTGTGTTGTGTTGTGTGTAGTTGAGTGTACTGTTAGAACAACTTCATTAAATGCTTTAGAGACTCGCAATGTTTGCTTGCGGATTAAAAATGTATAGTTGAAACAAGCGAATGTCTATGGAAAAAAAATTAAACGTCAAACAGAGGTCAAGTAGACGTACATAATGACATTTTAAAGTATTCTTTGTACACTGAATTGTTTTATTGACATACAATGAACAACATAACCTCAACTATCTTGGTAATATAATGTAATGAAATGTCAGAATTCATACTGAAATTAATAAGTGTACATGTCAATGTAGTATGTAAAACATTTCGTTTTTTAATCTATATAGTTTCATTTCAATCCATTACTAGTGTAATTTATTTAATACATCATCAATCTAATTTGCACTCCCTAATAATTTGTGAATAACCACTCCCTTCAACCATCACCTACCCTCCCCCCCTCTCTCTCTTCTGCAATCAGTCACCGGCGCTGTTGTTTGCTACTAATAGAGCCGGCCTATTTGGACGATGAATTTTTTGTTTGTAGGCTGATCAGTGACCACGTATGGTACACCGGATGGTTGGTTCGTCAATAATTTAATCAGTTTTTGATATATAAATCCGTCACAGCGTATAATTTATTTATCTTTTTCGATTACAATCATGGCACACCTCGATACATAAATAACATACCGTCTTTTACACATGGGGTTATCGTGCACAATAATTCACGGATTTGCACAACGAACTCTCAGTCACACACACACACACTGACAGACAGGGCCGCAATCAGGAGTAGGGGGCCTGGGGATGAGGTGAAGGTAGGGACAGTTGAAATGCGCGAGAATTCAACATCCCTAGTACACCGAGTCGATGGATTACAGTTCGGAAATATCAATTCAACATTTCCGGAATTGCTAAATAACTTTTTAATAACTTCTCTTCCAATGCTTACAAGCTATCTAACCTAGTTTTCACACAAATCGTGCAACATCGGCTAGTAACGAATTGAACCGAATCTGACAAATATTCATATCTTCAGTGTATCTAATGCAGTATTTGTACAGTCTATTATTTATACTGTCAACATACTTGAATGAATCAATTTATTTTCCATTTATCTGGTTGTCTAGCACAAACTATTTGTTATGTAGCACATAACTGTTTGATTTTTATCACTAACTTCTTTCCCGAAGAGTTGAGTTATATTTTCTCACAACGCAACAACAAGTTTTGATTGGTTCGTGTTCTGTCTCGTTCCAATCCGAACAAATATGTATCTGTTTGTCTTTTATCAGTTGAAGTGTTTGCTGGTCTGAGGGCGTTGATGTAGTTATTTATTAAGTGAGGTTAAGATTGTTGTCAGTTCGTGCTGAAATCGATAATAATATCTGTCATCGTTTGATAAATGAAGTTAATGTTAAGTGTCTGGGTATTTAGTGTATATTGACTTTAGTTACAGTGACGTAACAAAATAATAGTATGATAAATATTACATTGAAAAATAATATAGGGTTTTCTGTACCTAATTACGTCTCTGTCTGTTAAATTACAGTTGCACACTATTTTGAAATTACGAGTAATTTGGGCATAGACAAATTGAGCTTTTGGGTGCTTTTAGACCTGGTATATTCAATCAATGGTACACTGTCCTGTATTATAACTGGAAATAATGTTACAGCTTTGCTGCATAGCACATCGATAACTAATGTATATATAATCTAAATCTACATTGTGTAACATGATTGATATCGAAATTTCACGACTGCCAAATGTACAATGGCATTCATGCACTAAAATTATATAACCATTAGTAAGTAATCTTTTAAGAATATATCTCTCTCGCTCTTAGGATTTACGATTTAAGACGAGTAAAAGAAAGGTCTGTTTGACAGTTGAACGTTGAAGTTGACTGCATGTTATCGAGTCATGTCAGGGTGCTGGTGGGTGGTGTCACTGAAGATCGTATAATAGTGTGTATAATGGTTTGTAATTAGCAGAAAATCAGATATTATTATTAAACGATCCGTTCACGGTGATGATCAGGCGATGATGAGCCTGCTTTGAACAATGTGCATACATACGTACAACTAACCACCAAACAATCTCATCAGTATTAGCACGCGTTCATGCGTGAGATATGTTATATAACGTTGTCCACCATCCCCTAACCTGCTATTAATGTCCTGATAACACCATATCTACCCCCTGCCCGGCACCCCCTCCCACTCTGCTTCCATTTCTCTCTTCGCTGTACAGCAAGCCTTAATATCATACACACCAATAGAAAAATAACGATTGAACATCAAAATAATTTCATTATTTTTATTCGAAGCTTGTCTTTATAAATTGCCGTATTAATCAAATAAATATTCATGTTATATCCCACGCACATCAATTGATAAAAAAAACAATTTTTTCCGTTAATATTTCAAGTGATTATTTATTTATTTAATTAATTAATGGATTATATTTGTTAGTCATGAATTTTACATGATTTTTCCACTTTTGTATTTTACTTTTTAATTATCGCGATAGATATTAGTTTTTATATGATTAATTTTTGAACCACAAGCAATATTAAAACATATAGGTATACATACAATTTGGATGTAATATTATTTTTTTAATAAAATAAATAAATATTTGTGTATTGTAGAAATGTATAAATGATGTAGGTTGTATTTAAATAAAAATTCGCAAATAAAAAATATCATGACTAAATATTTTATAAATATAATTGTATTTGCAATACATCCATGTATATAATTTGTCTGTTACGCTATATTGAAAATGAAATCTATTGTGGGGACACAATCAAATCAATTTTATATTAAAACTAAAATATGTCGAATCAGTGATTTAATGCTATATGAACAAATGAAAAATCAATAAATATAATGTTTTAAACCGTTTAATCATTGAGCGTGAAGTGTTTTACTGTAAATCATTAGTTTCAATTATAATCAAATGTCATACCTGATGCAACCAGTAGAGGGCACAAAATAATAGTAAACGGTTTTTCTTTTTACCATTATAAATATGAATACCGTAAGGGAGTTATGTTTGCAAAAGCTGGCTTTATTTCATTGAAATAAGAAAATTATACCCTTGTCAAAAATATAATCTCATATTCTGTCAGAAAAAAGTAAAACCATGCATATATAATAAACACAATTGTTAATATATAATTTATATTTGTGCGGCCTACTGAACATTATTATTTTCTCCACAAAACATGTATGTATGTATGTATGTATGTATTTTCTTTTCGGCAAAACAAGCTTACGCAAATAATTTAAATTATACAAAAGTTTTACATATTTCGGATGTTTTGTACTAAAAGCAAATATGTTTTGTAATATATTCCAGGATGATTTTTGTAATTAAAAAAGGGAATATAATGAGAATATACAATTTAAATTGGCCATGTCATGTAACTGTTTGTATGTTGTTTGAAAATCCGTCGTATGTATAGGGTCTGTTCACAATGCATGTACTTGTAATTTGTAACGTGTACATTCTAAACGTAACGTACGTATACAAATGTTGTACGTTACGTTACAGTGTGACACGATGCAATCCGTCTCACGGTTATTATATAGAATTGTTTACCCATTAGACACTAATTGTATATGTTAAACGTACGGTACGTACACGTATACGTTTCTATATGTCAATGTACACGCATAACATTGCACGGTATGGTTCTATATACATATAGAGGCACGTTTATTAGACAACACTGTACGTGCACGTACACGACGATGTATGATCTGTGTTTGTTCCGTGTCAGAGTTCTCTAGTTTAGTGTTGTTCCGCTAGATGGATTGTTAATTAAATGTCATCCCGCTCTAATACATGTACGTATACAGCTCAGCCTCCCCGCCCGCCTGGTTTATTCATTCACTGAATTCAGTGTTCTTTTGTTCTTATGAACCTATCTCTGAATAAAGTCGTATTCAACACGTTCGTTTTTAGTATGCGTGCATATCTAGAATTATACACAAAGATACAGTGCGTTAAATTCGTTAATTAATCATGCGTTTGTCTATGAATTATTCATTTGTTCATCGTACGGACGCAGAGATATGAGTGGCTGGTGTTTGTTTGTATTTTTGTTTTGTTTCATTTGTTTGAATGATGAGCGGGGGAGACGACTAATGGAAATTAACATTACGAATGCTTCTGTCGGTCGGTATATCGTGGAATAAATATTATTATGCATGTAGCACAAGGGATTCTAAATGAGCCACCGTAATGGACCAGTAATTATGTTACAAATGCAATATTTTTTTTCCTTTCGACAGTGTTAATAACATACTATGATGGCGGTATTAAAAAATCTGCGTAGCACCCAGAATGACGTGATATTTATTTTATATGTAGCATAAAATCGAAAAATACTAATTCCACATATGTATATAGTTTTAAGAATACAACAGTAATAATTACTAGTATGGCTGCCATTCATATTAACACGTACTACAATATGATTGACAAGCAAACATAATTAAACACAAGATAGGTAAAACCATTAGTTGAAATGTAGGTAGGTGTTCATAATTCGAAGAGGAATAATTTATCTAGCGGTAGGCACTGGAGCGAGTACCAATTACCACTTCTGTCTGGTGTGTAATTTATCAATTCACTGTGATTCTTCATCCACAATCGCGATTACTCGGACAGACGGTTGGCATTTAGTCGAAAGCGTTGTTTCTCTTTCTCTGCATTTGTAAAGTCCATGGTTGTGGACACGCGAACAGCCTATTTGTACATGTATGTACATGTTCTTCACATAAACGTTCATCAAAAGCGGCCCTTAATGAAAATGTGTGTTGTTCTCTGCATATTTTAATGTTTAATACAGCGAGCATATAATACACAACTGACATGACGTCTCACTGGACTAGGCTCACAGTTGTCAGACGTACGTATATACGCGTGGGGAATAAAAGTAAAAGAATATTTTATTATTTAAATTGTACATGTTTCATTGTACACTCTTTTGTACACTTGTCACATTTTATTTATTTCGTAAAATTCATCTTTCTTTGTATAGAATAAATTTTTAGGTTATTACAAGTGCTAGCTAGCATTTTGATTGGTTACGAACATTGTGACGTCCGTGTGGTATGCAACCCGCATGACACGCGTGTAATACTGGTAACCAGATACAAGACATAAGCTTTACTTACTGGGAGTTGTAATTTATATTCTATAGTAGTTATTGTGTCCAGTATTTAAGGTCTTATTGTTGTTCTATTTATGTTATTGTTGTTGTTTAGATGTAAGAGCACGTTATGCATCTGTCGCGAATATTAAATTTTAATTGCTACTTAGAGTCCGTTAATTCCCTAAAGTTCTAATTCGTACGCCATCAGAGGCGCTCATTAAAATAATATCAGTTACATTAGCAAACGTAAACTCGCGCGAGAACAAATCGCACAATTTGCAACACGGTACAGAAGCCGGGACCAGGCGAGTTACACTCATTCGACGTTCCAAACAGTTCAGTGACAAACAAACTCTGTACTAGAGACCATATAGAACAATATATCTATTTCACTAAGAACCCCTTACTACAACAGCTACTAATTAAACATGAACATCAGTGTTAAACCAGTCAGAACTTAATGCTTTATGAGCAACTAGTTTTTCTCTGTACGCCGATAATATAAAAGAAGATTAATGATACACAAGATTTGTGTTACGCTACCGAGTGTTATTGTTTTGTTTAGTTGTTGCGCAAATCACAAGAAGATTTAATCGTAACCGTGGGTAATTTGTTTGAGTTGCACTGTTCTAAAAACAAACGAACACTTCCTCTGACAATCCATCGTTGTGCCTGTACAAGCGGGAAACTCAATACGTAGGAGCTAATAACTCTGTGCCGTGTTGTACAACAATTCTACACGTTATCTTAGTAGGCTTCGGCATACAGAACCAGAGCGAGAGAGAGAGACAGAGCTTATATACTCCATGAATCATTTGTTTTAAAGGACTGACCCTGTTCAAACCACCTACACTCACAACCACTGTATGTTCATTTGTCTACGAGAGTAGAACATTGTAGAAAAAAAAACAACATTAGCACACACCACTATACTAACCAAACAAGCTTTTGTTTTACGTAACGTCACATATTTCATAGCTGGCTTCTAGATTAGCCACCTGTACTATGTATATACACATATTGAACTCAATTTTGACGTCACACAAAAGTCCAGAAACCTAGCAGAATTAATTTCCAGGTAAATATATGTGAAAAGTTCGTTTTATTTTTACATATACTTTTTGGTGTGTTTTAATCAGTCTGTGTGATAAATTACCATGAATAGTAAAGGGAATAATGACGAAAAAGTAAAAAAATAACGTTATTTAGTGAATGTAGTTCGACTTTTTTTCAAATAGTTGTATTTTACAGACTGTCACATAGGCTGGACAATTAAATATGGGATGCTGTTTTTTTAGACATTTATTTAACGTATATTCTCGGTTATAAAATTCAGTTTTATATTGTACATATATTTGTGTATAAACTAACTAATGTTTTTAATTTTACTTTTTAAAAATATACAGAGACTCGAATTATTTTTCTATTCCATTAATGTTACTGATATAAAATACAATTTTTTTTAAATTTATAACGCAACATTTCCTTATCGCTCGACACCTGCCAACGGATAAAAAAAAACTAATCCTCAATTTCCTTCTGTCTTTCATTTATTCCTTGTCACTTCCATCCATTTGTTCATCGCCCGTTTCCTTGCGCACGGAGTCTCCGTTGTGACTGTTCCGTAACCACATGTTGACATTTTATAAATCTCTGTCAGAGGTAGAGAAAAAGAAAACCGATCCAAAGTCATCGCGCGCGTATGTGTCTGTTTGCCAACAGGCAATACTGATACATATCGTATCAATTTAAATCTCACATTGAACTGTGTCAGACTGTGGAATGGAAGAAATGTCAAATAGTACCTACTACTACTACTGCTAGAAACTGAAGAGAGTTAGTATCCAAGCCTATGCAGTTCGAAAGGCAAACTCCTTCGATTCTCTCGTACGCTATATCCCTCAGGACATTGCAGAAACTTTAACAATTTTAAAAGACGATAAGAAGTTCCTGGAAGTCCGATAAATTAAAGCCGTTCCTTTTTCCAACTGTCTACATCAACCAACCATTGGACTTATCGAAATATTAGCAGATAATAAGAATTATTGTAACTTGTTGGAACTCGTTCCTGCACTGCTATCCACAAGCCACGAATGCGAAAACGTTAAGCAGAAAAAAGAAATACATAGGAGGGAAAAAACTTTTCTCTCTCTCGCTGGCGGAATACTAATTTACCGATTTTAACAAGCAACGAACTTGCATTGTACGAACAGGAGGCAATCATAATACAGATTTTCATGATAATATTCTGCCACTGTGTAATTTCTTTTTTACATCGGTTGTATTTTTTATTATTTATTCAGTAAAATTACTTGTTACTTCCCAATAGCTAGATTACTTCGTTCTCCAGCGTTACAATTCACATTACATGTATATTTTGATTATTGTTATTATGTAATATTTTTACTGCACCCAATCACTACACATACCAGTAACGTATAAACAAGATAGTTTCACGTTATAACACAAATATGCATTTAGTCACAAATAATCATTTAGCATTACAGTTTAAGCCGTTAAATTTTACTGCTTTTTGATATTACAGTAACGCTAAATAATAGTATGAACCTATATGATTCATACAGTGTCAATTAAGCAACACATTTTCCGTTAGTAATATCAGTTATAATGGCGGCAGTGTTTAATAATAAATAATCACCATAACACACTTTTGCAAGGTGATACAAATTTACACGTTCTAATTACACGCCGTTCGCATAACTGTGCAACTAACACACCACATTTATAAGTTAGTTGTTTTTTTCCAAACATTTATTTTCATTTCAACACTTTGGTATCATTTGTTTAAATTTCATTGCTGCCAACCTTAATACCCGAAATGTGTTCGCTATCCGTCGCAGAGGAAAGTTTTCCTAGGTAATCTAATTGTTACCAACATACGAACTCTAAACAAGTTTCCAATGTATTTATTTATTCATACAGTGGGTAAATAAAATAATTATACTTGTATATATCGACTTTAAGTTGGTAACTACGGTGTTATATTATTGGTCAGAATTGAATTTATTTGTACAACATTGACAGTTAATATTTGTAGGTTATGTGTTGACGATGCAAAGTGATTAATATATGTTGTTTTTCTCTGTTTGTTTCAGTAATTATAAGTTCAGTTGTCCGCGCTCATCAAAGCTGCGGACAAGAAGAATTGGTAAAGTGTGCTCAACCACTGCAAGTGTTAACAGATACTGGACTAACATTCGTTGCATCGAAAAAAGATCTTGACATAATTTGTCCGTAAGTATAACTTATGTTCTTATTGGTTATTTGATAGTTAACACTATGGTCAATCACATTTATAGAAATATTTACCAGTTCGTAAATATTATACGAATATGTCAAAAACGATTCACATTTTTATAAATATTTTATTTACCTACCTGCCACAGAAATCAACTACATGTTGTTATAATCATATTTGTAAATACAATTTAGTCGAATTGTTGATAGTTCAGTCAATATATGTTTTCTGAATTATTAATGTATCACATATAGTAAAAAAATATATTGCTATATTGTATTTGTACAATAAATTACTTTTAAACTAAAATTCTGGGAACAACAACTACATATTTGAATTTAGAACAAATATTTATCCATCATTACGATACACAAATATACAACAAAATATTTCGAAATTACTACCTGAATGTGTATTTTTTCGGCAAATGAACGTTAAAGAGAATAAAATACGATATAATTTATATTTAATGCCATACATTATTTCGTAGCTACAATTTTGTTGTTTTTTTTCGGAAGATCTAAAGATATTACGCACGCCTATGGTTCGTTGTGACAATTTATAGGTTAGGTATATAGGAAGTTATTGTTACAGTGTTACCAATTTAAAGGTACATTCGCAACATAGAACAGACTCACAAATGTACGATATCAAATTACTTGTTATTGAACAGATATGAATATTATTCGAGCATATTTATTGTAAGTCATAATACATAATTATGAGAATAAACACGTTCTGTAATATTTCATTTTTATTAATCTGTTTTGTTGACTTTTTTTATTTTTTAGCATAAATTTACATTTCAATGTTATGTGCCAAGATATTTTGCGATATTTTTTCTTCCAACGCAATTTCTAAATTTAAATTTAGATAGAATAATCAATTTTAAATGTTTATTTTCGATACGCCCACACATTAAAAATAAAAAATTGTAATACTGCCAAGAAACATTTTGAAAAAAGCAATCATATTATGATAAAAAAAGTAATGTAGTATGTTTTGATAATGTTATTGGTGTTTATATAGTTGGCAATATGTACTATATAAACGTACAGGAAAATTTTATTTGTTTAAATTGGTAAGTAAATATTTGTTAGAAAATTTTTAGATATTAATTCATATCTGCTGTCTATATATGATGCTATAAGGACCTTAGTACAAGTACTTAATAAAGAAAATTCTATTACAATTTAGCGTTAACATACATTGTTCCTGAAGTTTCTGTAAACAATTTATAAAATGTAAACATCCGCTTACATGGGAGTTAAATTGCTGGCACAACCGCCATCTTACATTTTTGTATGAAAAGAGCTCTTGGTGTAATCGAATATTGAAATGTAGTTTTTTTAGTATATTAAAGAGAATAATTTTATACTGATTTCTTTATTCACAAAAATCTACCACGAAAAATACTCTAATATACCTGTTCAAGTATTCTGTTTAGAAAATTAATAGGGAGCAGTGGTATATGTCCTCTGTAATATATTTTGAATCAAAGTAAATCTGTCCTATGTGATTATTTCTATTTTAACATCTGACTTGAACGAAAAAAATCTCGCCCACACATTTTCAGTTTTCTCAATTTGTGATTATTTTAGTTACACCTACGCACAACACGTACTATGTATAAATCAAATAAATATACATCACTTACATTTATTTGTGTGAATGCAATGAGAAATTGTAGAATTGGAAGAGAAGACGTTGTACAACGTATATATCTGTTTTATTACAAAACTTTACAAAGCGAATAAGGCAAATCATTATATTCCCAGACTGTTGAAACTTTTTTACATCATGTAACGGAAATTATGCAAATACAGAGCGTGCGGAAACATTGAATTAAACTCGCTAAAGCCAATACATTTTTCATTACAACTTTTAAAATCATTATTCTTTAGAACAACGGTGCAAACGTATGTTTTGTGTCCGTGGTTGTGAATCTGTGAAATGGCCATAGGCAATTCATTCGCTATGCACAAACGATGGTGACTTGTAACGGTTGAGTTGTTATTTAGTCTACAAGAAGCTAAAAACAACATCACAGTTTAGATTAAAAGTTTTCACTGGTGTAAGGCGGTGCGACACGATGTTTTTGATTTCGCCACTAAACTTTTGCCCTCTTCCTTCCGCCTTTAAAGTAATCTAATGAAGAAAGCAAATTTTAATTAACATAATTTAGAGATACACGGCCCGAAGTAAATATAGCAGTTTCAGTTTCGCTTGTTGAAGTGTTAGCGCAAGACTAACACAACTCATGTATATATGTTTAAAAGAAAACAGTTAATTTGATTGATTTTAATCTTAACTTTCTGTATATTTACATTTGCTGCAATGTTGATACAACTTGACAGAAAAACGTTGTCAAACAGTAAAAATAAAGTTCGACATTAATAAGTATTGGAATTACTTTTTACTCTAGAGAATTCTAGACAGAAATTCGATTTTTCTACATTAATATCTAACATGATCATGTACACGTTGCAACAACTAATACAAATATATTAACTATAACAAAAAATATAGTTTTTTCATTCGTTCAAAATGAAATAATAATATATTATTCTCACGAACAGTTTGTGCGTTTTTTTTGGATGATTTTCTTGTGATTATGTATGATGGTAGGTTAAGTTAGGTTATGTAAGGTTAGGTTAGTATGTAAGGCAGGTAGAGATATAGTATAGGTACGTTGTCACGCTACACAGTGTGGTTGTGATGATGTCCTTTCACGCTCATTACGTGCTGAAGCTGGTGAACAATATCAACCCCACCCCCTCCCCCATCGCTCGGTGTGTGCGCGTGCTCGCATACACGTGAAATGCCAACCGACATTACCACGTTCATATAGTACCAGTTCGCATGGAACAGATTGCGAACAAAACACAAACGGACATAATATAATGTATGAAATCATGACGCGCGCATGTAGAAACACACATGCGTCCACAATTGCCTGATATAAAAATCATTTACATCGTTCCTGTCAATTCTGTTACTTGTATAGAATCATTCATAATTAGATACTGTTACCTGACATTCATATTTCTCTTTTAATTGAGTATTAAAACGTAGTGGACATCCAGAATTAGAATTATATTCTTACAGCTTGCTTCTTAAAAGAACACAATAAATTCCATCTTGCTGTATGGACAATTTTAAAACACATTTCAAGGAAAAAAGCGGATTTATCTTCGTTAGAGAAGAAAACGACGTGATGCATTGTAAAGGTAGTATACAGCAGGCCACATCTGAGTCGCTAATAAATTTTACCTCTGTTTTATTTCAGTAGAACGGCTGTGAACTGCCAACGAAATTGTCACATCGTGTACCACCGCGTCCCTGATATTAAAAATAACATATTCCCTTCTACAAACACACATACACAGTCTATAAGACTATACACACATACATAAATAGATGTATATAAACCAGTGAAAAATAATAAAAAAACAACTCTCTCCTCCGCGTCACACTTCTTTATAACTTTGTGTAACATTTTCACAGTTTTGATTGTCGCCTCCTGAAATCGTGAAATTATCATGCGTCACCTTTAAGTCGCGACAGCTGAAATGCATAGATGATTTATGGCTTTTCAGTCCCCCCCGCCGGAGTTTAATTAAAATAGTGCAAAAAGTACAAAATGTAATTAATAAAAAGGCAAAGTCCAATTGTACAATGGCATAGTTTTTGACGTCATCACGAATGACTGGCGTGAGAGAAAACTGTAATTATGCATATATATGTATGTATGCCCTGTTTTTTCAGTCTGTAGAAATATATTCAAAATCACGCTATAGTTTAGGCACTAGCTATACGTTGACTTATTAGTGTTAAATCTAACGTGAATGATTCAATATACAACTCAAATATTTTTTATTTTAATTACTTGAATATGAAAATTTATAAAATTATAGTTATCTTGTAATAAAATCACATTAGCGATATTTTATTATATAGAGCATATATTTGTAATCGTTCTATACAAATATTACACAGATTCAATATTTTGTGCATTTACTTCGGGACACATTTCGTTATAATCTGTTAAGTGCCGCTTTTGCAGTGATGTGGCAGTAATTACTACTAGCTAAAATCCGCTATTGTGAACGCCAGTGGCCGTTAAAAAGCGCTCACTCACTCTTGAATGTCCGTCCGGGCATCCTGTCTGTCCCACACACAAAAACCAGCAACGCCAGCATGACCACGTTATCGTTACACGTGTGTGTTTGTGTCTGTCTTATCATTTCGCACGTGTGCAGACATCGTGACAACTGTAATGAGTAGGTTTTATGCGCAACGAACCCGGATTTCATTATAGCACGTTTGCTACGTTTTTATATATACATATGTATGTGTACCACACACACACACACACACACACACACACACACATGTATTGTTCGTTTTTTATTCTATTTCTTCAGTTCCTCTCCTACGAAGCTCTAACGCGTTCATTATCAAATAAACCGTACGGAACGAGCCTAGAATGAGAATGAAGAAAACATACTATTTCAAGTAATCGCCAAATAGAACACACAAGTTTTTATTAACAGATTAATTTCATAAACCTGGAGAAAGGAAATTAGTAACAAAAACTTATTTAATAATTTGTATTATTTTACAGGTAAACTACTACAGTAATTAGCTATTAATACAGTATTTATTTTATTGATTACACAGGGATAGGTTTTTTTTTACGTACGACGGAATTGTTAACGAGAATTCTGAGAAACCTGTAATTCGTTCGGATTGTAAGTAGGAAATTATTAATTAGTAGCCTTAATTGATTTAACAGGGCAAAGTTTCTACACGCTAAGACCAAATTAAAAACTTCGATACTATACTGGACCCCTCATAAATCAACTGAATTAAGTCTCAAGTAAATTTGGGGCGAGTAGTTATGAAATATGTAAACGATAACCCACATAACAGGCATGTATTGCGGGTTGCAGATGTACTTTATTCATGAAATTGAATATTTAGGTACTGCGATTATTTTCTAATGAACATAATTTCAACTAGTCTAGCAAATATGTATACATATTAGTATTTTATATTGTATTTCTTTAATTACAGAGATCTTGAAGACGGATTAAGGTGTGTTCACAGTTATACACGACGTTGCATGAGCTTACAACAGCGTACACATTTCAACAAGCTCTTCCACGGTACAGGCAGCATGATTAAGGAACTCTGCTCGAATGGCACTTACCAAGAAGGTATGTTCAGAATACAAATACACTTGACATTGTTCTTTAAATACGTACATATCAAACTTAATTCGATACGACGACATTTCAATGTTTCTTTTTATACGTTATGTAAAGCTACTGTAACAAAATCCTACCCACTTTGCTTTTAATTAAATGTAAATACTAAAAAATCTTTTTATTCTCTCATTTCTCATTCTTTTTGTACCGTCCAAATAAGGTTAAAAATGAAGTGACAGCTACGGTTGCCAACTAGCGTGACATATACCACCCTAAAAGACCCGTAATACCAACATAAACATCTCATTTTTCCCTGCTGATGCACTTTGCATCGGCAACGAAACCGCGAATATGATGCACTGCACTGCACTTCTCTGTTCCATGATGTGCTAACGCTAATGTAATCTTGTTGCCAACATTTTAAACCATGTGGCAACGGACTGATAGAGTTCGGTACGATTTTTGACGTGCGATTGGTTTATAGATTATTGAAGTGTGCATTGACAGGACAGCGACACGAAAAAAAAAAGTTTTTAATGAATAATAGAGCCACACGACACGATTGAAGTTCAAAATTCAATAAATGTTTTTTAAAAAAGCAAACGTGTTATAGAATGTATGACGGAAAACATATAAGTGATTTTATTAAAATTTAATTCGTAACTTGTGTTGTTTAATTTATAATATATCGAAGTTCTGAACTATACAATTCTACCATCGCATTTAAATAATGAATCATTATATTCGTAAGTCTTTTCGTGATAACATATTTCCCTTATTTATTTTCTAAACTTACCCGTAACTTAACTTTAATCCATAACTAGACGTAACTAACGTAAAATAGTTAAGCGCATGTTTCTAATAAAACTGAGAACTAGTAAGATTTTTAGGTTATTTCCAAATTTTGACATAAAGCAGCCAGCCTCATCTGTTGCCCTGCTTATAATTAATCAACTTAACTTTGTGTATCGTTTTATAATGGTGTAATTTTGAAGTTTTCTATACAGAATACCTGCGGTTCGCACCGTGCATGAGAAAAGTGGTACCACAGAACGAAATTTGTTTCAAAAAGTACCAGGAGGCCATGGAAACACTTTCTAGACCACACCACAGCAATGAGAATAACAACAATAACCAAAATCTACAACAGCAGCACAACAACAAACCACACAACAACACCGTGCCTCAGGATACAGCGGACGATGGCATCAGAAGTGTGTGCTGGTAAGTAATACTTTATTCTCTTAGTATAGAATAAATCTAGAATATAATCGATGTATGATTATAATTAGTGTAACACATCCCTGCACGAAAGAACTACTGTTACGCCACTGATCACGTTGATAACACATTTATTATGTGTGTCTGAATGTGGTACGCATAATTGACAAAGCAAATTAACACACAGAGTAATTATCTAATTACGTCATAGTCTATTTTGAGTATAATATAGGAAAACTGTCTGTATTGATAATTGTCCAAACTGCATAATATTTTCTGATTACTAACACAACTACATATTTGTTTATTATATCGGTATACATTTATAATATAATCAAAACTATAGTACATACATATTACGCCAATTGAAATAACAAATACAATGTTATATGTATTAAATATTAGTATATAATATTAAAATAACAAAACACGTATAAATATGTACAAATATATCTTTTGTATACATTACGAAAACATATTAAAATTTTTAATGATAATAATTTAAAAATACAAGAATATTATATTACTGACTATTTCATTGTTTATTGATCATCATTTAACATTATATATTTTTACTCATTCATAGTACAGATTTTATTGTAATAATAAATGAATAATTGCGCTTGTAATATAGAAGTCATTCATTGTATGCGATAATTTAGTACATGGCTATGTTCATTACTGTTTGTGTGGAGGCGTTACAATCGTTTGTACTTAAATCACAAAAATCATATGAATAGCCGCAGTAACCTTCGATTAATAAACAGCAGCCTGGATATATGTATGTATGTAGGTATGTGTGTTTATGTGTTTCCAGAACAAAGAGCCAATAATAAATCAGATTACAAATACTGGCATATGCATACGCTCCAATCATACCAACAAACAAAAGAGAAGGGGCGGTGTATATATGTATGTACTGACCATTGAAATTAATAACCACATAAACCCTTTAATTATTAAACACAAAGCTTCCGTAATATACATGATTGTAAGTTCATATTGTCTGATTTGTAGAAAAATACCAGTAGCGAATACTACCGCAAATAGCTTTATTCTAAATGTCTGCAATCCATAGTTTATAGTCAGTTATTATTCAGATCTGTTGTTTAAATATTCCATTATATTTTATTCTTATTCAAGAATGTTTGCACAAAAGTAGAATACGTAAATGTGCACATGAAATATGTATTTAATAGTATGAAAACTGTAAGCAGAAGATGATTGTATTGTGGATATTATTAAGCTATTTGTCATAAGTGCGGTGGCCGTGTTGAATGACAGTTTGTAGTTGTGTTGTGCCCGTGGTCTTGTTGTGTGGTATGTATACGATTATTTTGCCGATTCAATACTAAAATGTTACAAATGAGAATCGGAGTTGTAGTGCGCGGTTTCGGTAGGCAATTAGCTAGTTTATTGGGCGTGTCGTGTCGCGAGTGACAGCCACGCACGCAGGGCTAACGGAATGCATTATATCAACTATATTCAACCCTACCCTACCCTACCTTGCCTACCTACCCCTACCGTATACACACAGGGCTGTACTGCGTGATATTCCTCTTTTTATACTCAGATATTACTTCTCATAAAACAATGCAAACTTACACTACAAACGTATGAGTTATATACAGCAATTAAATTAAAATTCATTAAAAAGTTCTACTACACATAAAAAGCTAAAAGGACTAAATTAAAGTGACCTCTCTAATGTTACGGGTTATTTGTTAAAGTTGTATATTAAAAGAGAATGTAACTTTTCATTTTGAAATTGTAGTTTGTAAAGTCATTTGTTTTAAACTTTTTTCAACTAGCATAAAATAGTATGTCATTAGTAGTACATATGTTTTGTTGATTTTGCATTTAAAAATAAAATTCTACATTACAGAATAGACATTAGAGTATATATGGAAAATTATTATTGAATTTATTCTGTACAAATTTACCTGTAATACAACCCTGTTCGCTTGTTATTAAACCGGTGGGACGCTGATCCTCTACGGTTCGGTTCGACTGACTCATGTATGTGTGTGTGTGTGTGTGTGTGCACGGTTGATCAGTCGTGTGTGTTGGCACACGTTACGTTACGTTACGTTCATGTAAAACGCATGCGTGACACATTGTGACGATTACCATATCAAAAGAACGAAATGGTGACGCATTTTGTTATATTGCGGTGCAGATTTTTAAATATACCGATTAACTAGCCAACACCACCCTCTTGCTATCATCACTCGATCGAAATTACTAAAAATGTGGTACGAAATTACTCCATCAACGCTTTTAAGTTGACAGCTTCAATACGAGAAAATTATATACGTTACCTTCTAACACACTGTTGTTACAAAATAAACTTATTCCCGTACATCAAACATTGCTATCAAACTGCTAGTAAATTATTCAACATAGTTGTGATTTGAAATACTACATATGTATTTTTATACATTCAACTTAAATGTGAGTTATGACGGTTTGTATGTATATTGTTCAAAATATAAAATCACTACGACAAACAAACAAATAACAGATGGTCTAACTTCGGTTACTTTATTTGTTTTATTGTGTAAACATCTTGCCATTTACCGACAATCAAAGAAAACATTTGCAGCCATCACGGAGAAAAATAATTCTCTTCAATTTCTCTCTTAACAATACACTGAAAAGAACGAAAAAAAACAATAATAAAAATAAATACTCGTCTTTTTAACGATTGGTAAATGGGTAGTGGCTCATTAGGAGAATATTTGCTTCAATTGAAAATAAGAAATAAAAGGAATAAAGCGTGCACGAGTTGATAGAGCTTAAAAGCACTTGAAATGTCCGAGAAAAAGATAGCGTGAGCGAGAGAGAGATTGTGAGGGGCAGGGGTGTGTGTGATAAATGAAGAATAAGTACATACATTGCAGTGATGGTAGTAACTGGTACTGGAAGTGTACGGTAGAGTGTAATGATGCTGCTGACGCTGTATGTAATACTGTATGTGTGCACTTTTTTGTTACAGTTCGTTCCAGGAGTACGTCGAGTGTTCTACTCACGTCATGAGACGAGCCTGCGGCGACGAGGCGGCACGATTCAGTCGGGGTTTCCTTGACAAGATGTCCTCGTCCATGATCAAGGTATATACTTGCTATGTCTACACACGCAAACATACCTGTGTTTATGTAAACTACAGCATACACTACAAACACACTTAGCATACATATACGTATACTTGACTAATATAGCAAACATTTACAATGAAGTAAATATCCTAATATACAACGTGTGTATAGACAAGTATATTCTAAAAGATAGTTCAATGATTCATAAGAACAATTAAAGTAATATCTGCAGTAAAAATTATCTTCTTTTCCAATTTATCAGATAACTAACTTGAAAGTAACATTGTATAGGAACATACACACATATGCTCGTTGTATTATTCTTTATTTACAAATCCATTCACAGAACGTAGAACTGGACAGAGAGATATATAGACATGCTTCAGGCAACCTAGATCTCTCAACGACAATTGCTTATAGTGTTGTTGTTCCGCCATCTTGCGTCAGTAATTTATTTTTCCACAAATATATGTCTCCAGTGTATTATTTTACCCGTTCATTTTACTTCGTTATTATCTTTGTTACAACTTTAGATATTTTTCTACACAGTACATTAAAGTAAAATATAAAATATAATAAACAGTTTCAAACCAGATATGTAACATAAATAATAAGAAAATATAGTTCTGCAGGTTCCATTATTAAATAGCTGTCATTTTAGAAAGAACTAATTGTCCGCAACCCGCTATACATAGCTGTCACTTTGGATGCTCAGTAATTTCGGTGACAATGGTAATTTTATCATCGGAAGTAATAGTACACTTTTTTCCCCGTGTTTTTACCGTTGACGGAAGTGTGTTTGAATCGGAACGGATGCTGCAAAATTGTTTTTTAATGGAGGGTATCTGAGGTGTCATTTATTTAGGACCAGGGGAATAAAGTAGTCTCTAAACGGGTGTCCTGGATTCCAGATGATAAACACAGTTAACATATAAATATATACCTATAACTTAACCAAGTATTTACCTGTGGGAATATAATTTAAATATACATGCATACTTGAGATACATGTACATGCATATGCTAGTCTGACTTGATACTGACAGCGTAATAGAGTAACATGTTGCATTTCATATATCTACTGATGTTCTTGCATTCCACTCGCATCTCATCCATATCAAGTCACCACTTTTTGTTCTAAAATGAGCACAGAACAGTACTTTAAAGATTTGTAAACCTTGTCAGTAATGCATCGACCGACAAATACTTAATACCCCACTGTAATGCCCAATAAAAAAGGTCCCCAAAATGTCAATAAAGGAAAAAAGCAATCCTTCTTTCAATTTATATTTTGTTGACTGTAAAAAATCTTGTTATTGGACATGATTTGATATAAAAAAAAGGTTTGCTCTTAAAATGATGGATTTTTCAATTTGTAAAATGTCTTTAAAACAAATCATTACTATTTAGAACATTTTATTGAAAGAACGAACTATTAGTAATAACTCAGGAGCTTAGTACATCATCTATAAGACTCGATTTAACATTCTTCTGTGTTCTGATGTTTGCGTTTATGTTGTAAATCACATTCACCATCCAAATATAACATGTGTGCAGTCACGGTAAGCACATCCATCACACATTTACAAACACGCGCGCACCTCTAGCGGATGTGAACGGAAACTTTGATAGCACCACCACCCCCTACCGCCGGCAACAGCAGTAGCTCTGTCATCCGCCGCCGGTGGGGGTTGGTAGTTTAATAATTCCACACATCCGTTTAATATTGCAACATGGTTCGCCACACAAGTTTATACTTGTACTTCACGTTTTTAACCTGGGACACATCTTCTCGACCGGCATCATCTTAACGGCCCACTACTAAATCATATATCCTTAATGTGACGGGGGCCCGTCTGCATTTTATCCTCGGCAATCCAACCCCGGCGATTTAGCAGGCTTAATGTGACTGGAAAAAAGGATAGAATTAGTAAACGTATTCCGTCGTCAGCCAAACGGACTGATGAAAATGTAATTAGAAGCAGGAGCAGAGAGTGTGTGTGTGTGTGTGTGTGTGTGTCTGAATTCTACTTGTCACTGTCAAACCGTTAGAAAGACACACAAACGAACTGTACAATGGTAATTACAGTTAATTAATTTTGATATTTCGTATTTATAATTAGTTTTGTGCGTTCATAAGCATATCTGTACTAGTTAATAATTGTGTGTGTGTGAGTTTCAAATTACAGTAAAATTATCAGAGATTTGTAGCAATGAATGTTTTTGTAAAATCCTGTGTTAAAGTTAAGATTGAGTGAGATCGTATGAAATATTCTGTGTAAAATTGTGATGGATTAATTTTACTTCGGTGTTAACATGAATAATAAATCAGTTATTTTGTTACAGATGCATTGTGCAGAATTCAGACACGGATCAGCTAGATGTCCACATTACTACTCGGGTGCTAGTTCTACATCGGCAACATCATACCTGACACTGTTAGCACTGACAGTGTTAAGTGTAGTATTCGGCAGCAGCACAATTGTCCGGTGAATGCAACAGATGAATCTCACATCGTCCCCAACACACATGCGCACGGTATATACATACGTATACATCAACCAACTAAGCAACCCTAACCTACCATACCACTATACAAACCCACCACCAACACCGCTACCTGCAACTGTCACGACAAGGACAGGACCGGCACGGCCCAATGCGCAGTGATGCATAGTTGTACGAAGTGTGTGAATGATTTAGTGTAAATCGTACATATGCCGCCTCTCGAATAATCTCGGACGATTTTCTATAGGCAAATAAGAAATATTTATTAATACAGAGGCATTTGTTTCAATACTCTATTATACTCTCTATAAACACGTATATCTTTCTCTCTACTTAATTATCTTTCTCCGAAGATTTTTAGTATGAAATAAATAAATAAATATTGTAAAATATCCCGCTATATATATACTGTTGTTGAAATTGTAAATGAAAACTTTTATGGAACTAATGGCTAATATTCGGTCACATTCTGAATATTATCTGTGATAGAAGTGTATAATATAGTGATATCAAATATTTAATTATTTTATTAACAAATTCTAATACCAAATTGTCAATATTTAAATATGAATTATACTAATTATCGAATTTTTCACAAAATAATAATGATGAAACGAAGTAATAGCGTGTGAAGTTGGCTGTTGTGTGACTAACATCACTCTCAAACGCATGGGTAGTCAAACATGACAGAGACTATGTAATGAAACCACTATGGAATGAGCTGTTTTATACTAAAGTTTTTATTTACTAGAAATCTTGCATATTTTCCACGATTCACCAACTAATTCTAACTTAATTTTCAAATAATAATAGAGATACATAACTTGAAATCTAACGAAAAGTGCAAATATTTCCAAATAAAACTGTAAACGTATATAATTGCTTCATTCAAGTCTGTTGTTACTTGGAAGAATAAATATGTTCTAAATGATCTGCGTATATTTCTTCAAAATTTCACCAAAATTCATTTGAACCTTGAATCATAGTAACTTTCAATATGGCTACCCGTGTCAGTTAAACCAACAGTGAGAGACTGTTATATCCGTTATTACCAAGTAACAGTGTACCGTATAGTCAACGAAATATCCTGTTTGTAAAATATATCAGATAGTTCTTTTTGAAGATGATTGATGCGTAAGTGAAGCCTTTATATTATTGTTATAAAAAGGGAAGAAAATTATGAAAATTTTATACTCCAATGTTGAACTGACATTTTGGCAGAGAAAGAAGGTCTATTATATATTTTAATTAAAAGTTTTATATATCTATTGTCGAATGAAACATATTAGAAATCAGGACCAAATTTTCCTAAATCACATATAAATGATTAAAATAATGTACATATTTTAAAAGTGTTTTTCGAAGTTTAGACTCTTAAACAGTTTTAAAACATCTGGATTTATTCTGATATTTATTTATTTCGCCTTTCATTGAAGATTCTAAATTATATTATTTTTATCCAGGTACAGAAATTGTTTAAAATGTCATTTCAAACAAACCACCAAATAAAACTAAACCAAGTTCATAATACTGCAATGTAGATATATTCACGTTGGATCACAGCGTTGTTAAGAATCAAATCCTATTTTTCTAGATGCTATTACATATGTGTTTAGTTTCAAATAAAAAAATACAAAAAAAATAATGTGTTGTGTATGAACTTGGGCTGAATGATTTTAGGCAGAGTGTTAATTTTAAACTAGTTGTAATTATTTAGTAAGTCTACGTAAAGCGAACCATGTCATATCTTATTTCTAATTGTGAAGTCTGTAAACCAAATCCACCTAGAAACAGCCTCGGACTAGCTCCAGACTTAAGAGCAATGTTCAAGAAGTAATTCTTGATTGTACAGCGGGCCAAGTCCTGACCTGTTTACAAGACATCACAATATCTCTACATAGAATCTAGTCTTCTGCGATATGTGTAATATATTGAATAAATTATTACGTACATATGTAGAAAAGAGATATGAATGTATGATGGTGAATTCACATTTTTATAGAAAAAAGAATGTTCACATTTGCACATCATATGTACATCGTCTTGTAGAAAATCAAAATGTCTGAAGACTAATATTTAAGAAACAGGCTGTTGAACAAATATGTCCTAAATAGTAAGTTAGAACAAGTGAATCATTCCTCTCATTACTTATGACAAGAACTTTGTTTGGAACAGCCGTCCATTAAATGTTGTATTACAAGCGATATAATACCTGTAATAAATATAACAAGAAATATAATCACATTGTGTGGTTTCTTAAATCGCTTTCAATACAATATAAACTAGATTGTATTATTTTTAGTGTTGGGTGTTAACATTTAAATACAATTGGTTATGTTATATTCTGAATAAAGATGTAATTCATAGTTTAGACAGAGCATAAATTCAAATATATCGTCTAATAAATAAATCCAGTTAGAATGGATACGGGAAAAAATGTTAGATTATGCTGTGTCTAAACTGTAAATATAGTTATTTAGTAACCAATATTGTATTTTTTAGTTGAATTGTTCATTCATGTAGTTTTTAGTATGTTTGTTAGGTATTTATTTTATTTTATCTGTTTCATACATATAATATCCAACACTGCATACAGAACCCATTCATTGTTTTTTTTAATCATTGTAAATAGCCATTGTAATTGCTAGATAATTTAAAAGTTGTTCAGTATTTGCCTGAAGTGTATTTGTTATTTAATTTTGTGTATATACGTAGAACAATTTGTACATAAAATTATTAAATACAAATTGATTTGTTTTATTCAATCATTACCTTTATATATCCTTCTTGCAAAATGTAGATTGTACGTAAAATTGATTGCCAAAGTAACAAACAGCATATGAATAAAATAAAATGTCTAAATAAGTACCAAATATACAATGACACGTTGCTAATTCGTTACCATGACGACATCTACTGGCATATTGTGGAACCCAAACATCAAGTACCTATGTGATGTTATCAGAAACGAAATTCGAACCTTCATCTTTTGGAACCATTTTCGAAATCTTCGCCATGCATACTATTTCAAAATTTAAGACAGTTATAGTACTCACTAGCGATATTAACAATGAAAAGAATGAAGGATTTATTCTTACAGGGAATAAAAAATATACAAACATGTTAAATTTTTGTGTTTTTATTAAATCCGTCATATCACAAAACTCTTTTAACAAATCTTATACAATAAAATACAATGTAACACATGTATACTGTGCATTGTTCTGTATATAATGGTTTGTTTAAGACTGAGCCTGCGATGTGGCGGGTGCGGCTGCTGCCGTCTCCTCGCGGATACGATCCTTCTTGAGTTGACCCATGAAGGAGGCCTTGTCGGCAGGTGTCTGGAATCTACCGTGTCCGAATTTGGATGAGGTATCGATGAATTTCAGGTTGATCTTCTCCAAGGCAACACGTTTAGTGTGTACCAACAGTGACTGTAAATTCAAATAAATAATTAGTTACACAATATTGCAACACAAACCTTTATAAACCTATTATGAATTAATTATAATTGATTTAAAGACTTCAGTAGGAAGGCAGCATGATGGTATCATCACTAAAGGTCAGTAATGCACTTACATCATGTTATTTCATCATATATCTTGCAACTTTTTATGTAATTTGTCATAACCTGTAAATGTACTAGAAGAGTTTGCTATATAAAATGAATTACGTACCTTTCTGAGGGTGATGACACGTTTCTTGGGACCCATGCAGCAACCTTTGAGCATGATGAAATCATTATTAACCTCACCGTAGTGTGGGAAACCACCCATAGGTGTGATACTCTTCTCAGTCAGATCGTACTCGGTGGAAGCGTTGTTCTTGATAACCTATAAGCACAAATATCACCTGGTTAATAATCTCTAAATCTACCCGTTGTTAATGCTCTCTCTTATTAAAGTTCAAATTGCCTCAGTCCTATCATTCATGTTCATGTATGTTTCATAATCCTTTTGGCTCTATTGGGTATCATCATTGGCAAACAATAATTAACTCAAGAATAGAGTGTAATTATTTATAAATATAGTAAATATAATTTGTTATGGATAAACTATGGTATGTACCTTGCCATCCTTCGTGTGGATACCAGCACCAATGCGGTAGATTTTCTTGTTCATCTCTGTACGATGATGGTAACCCTTCTGACCGGCACGGGCGACGGTGAAGGACACGCGGGATGGATGCCAGGCACCGATACAAGCGACTTTACGCAAACCCTTGTGTGTCTTACGCGGCAATTTCTTTGTATGCCAACGGGAAGTGACACCTATGAAGGAAATTTATATATTATTACATACATTTACAGAACATTTTACATAAGTTAGTGCATGGTTCAGTAGGAAGGCAGCATGATTGTATCATCACTGATAATCAGTAATGCACATATCATGTGTTGTCATCATATGTTTTTATTAATAATCTTGCTGCCTTATGTAAAAACATTTATGATTGCTGAATACATACCCTTGTATCCCTTGCCCTTGGTAACACCAATGCAATCAATCATCTCATCCTGAGCGAACACATTAGAGATGGGCACTGGTTTCTCGAGATGTTCCCTCGCCCACTGTACCTTATCACTGATGGTACCCCCGTTCAACTGGATCTCCATAATGTGTGCCTTCTTCTGGCGTTGCTTGAGCAGTTTCATCTAAAAACATTTGAGAATTACAACACATGAACCAGCTGTATGTAACAGTGCTCTGAACATATGTGATGTGAGAGCAGTCGTCGGGAGGAGGTAGAGTACTGTACACGGCATGGTTTATCCTCGCGTCACCACCCAGAGGCTACGCTTGGAGTATGGAATATGCCTGGCACACCACCCAAGGGGCGTTTGCTCTACGACATTGCGAGGGGGCGAACCGCATTGAACTAGCGGCAGCCTGATCGCCAGAAAGAGGGTAAGCCCTAACTGTTATGTCGATACATCGAAAGCACTTTTACTCAAATAACTCAAAATTCATTTCACATACAGCATTCTAAGGGAAGTGATTAAAAATATAATTTATTTATCCGTCAAATAACAATTATTAACTGAAAGAAAGATAGCACATAAAAGAAAGAGATAATACATGCATATCTGAGAATGTAAAATCTATAATCTAATATTCGAATGTCTGCATTACAACATTGAAGGACTTGTAAGTGCACTATTAAACAATTGGTTACTGTACCTGAGTGTGAGCAATGATCCTGATGACCTTGCAGTAACGGATCATTTTCTTAAAGTCACGCTCAATAGACTTGCGACCCAAATCATCCTGCCACTTTTTGGAGGCCTTGGTGAATGCCTTCTTCTTGCTCTTGTACCTGTAGAGCACAAATAACGTGGACTGCAGGACATGGAATCAAAGGAGCTATCTACAGGTAACAAGGATTCACAAGTTGGAAAAGAGGGATAGCCTCTTCTATGAGCGGAGACTTTGCCCTCTGGTCACACCAGCACGAAACATGTTCGTAAGCGGCGGACACTCATTTGATAAGCCCTCATGCAGCCATTGGAGAGCTATATCGATGATTTAGTAAATAACATTCACACACCCACGCACAATGTAGATATGAAATACAAACACAGATGAAATAATATGTGATCTATAAATCCATGTGTATACAATTTCAAATAATTATTAGTTTAACTGTATTTAAAGAACCACAAATTAAAATTGAAGCATGATTTTTATGACAATAAAATTTAATTTATAGTGCAACTCAGACCGCCCTAGAATAATCTCAACAGTATCGTTCAGTTTCAACCATAAACGATAAAAACAGATATAATCTAAATCATCACTGTATTAGCACTTGGTAACGATAATTTTCAAATGAATGAATGAATGAAAAATGAATAATGTAATGAATGAATAAAGCAGTATTCTAGAATGTTGTATAACGTACCAGTTCTTGTAGAAACGTCTGCGACAATCTTCAGACAGATGCTCGGCCCAAACAGTGACCAGAGCACGGAGACCATGGGGAGTCTCAATGTAACCAACGGCACCAACAACAACCATTGGTGGTGTTTCCAAAATGGTAACAGCTTCTACAATTTCCTTCTTGTTGACCTCTGTAAACCAGAAACACACAATCATTATTAAATATTACATCTACTAACACGAATTTATTAAAGTGTAAGTTATTTAAACTAATTCTAAAAGGAATGTAAATTACACAAGTCTACTTTCACAAAGTGAAACGAATGTATAATGCATGGTTTATCCTCTTGTCACGGTCCAGAGACAACAATCGGAATATGGAATATACATTACACGCCTCCCGAAGGGCGTCTGCTCTGGGACGCTGCAGCTGGAACACTGTATCGAACAGTCCCCGTGCCGCCAGGCGAGGGTAAGCTCAGCACTGGTACGTCCCGGGCAATCTCAATCATACAACAAATCAATAATGCACTTACTTGATCCAGGTCGGTCGGCCTCGCGCACGATGTGCGTCATACCAGCTTTGTAACCGATGAAAGCGGTCAGATGCACTGGTTTCGATGGATCATCCTTGGGGAAAGCCTTAACTTTACCACGATGCCTCTGCGATCTCTTCTTTGGGTAGAAACCCATAGAGCCATGTCTAGGCGCACTAAATTTACGATGCGACTACACAAGAAAAACGAAAAATCAATAACAGCACACTAACACATTTCATTTAGAATTATGAACAAATTATTTGTACGCAAATGCTTCACTCAGACCGCCCTAGAATATTATCAACACTATGGTTCAGTTTTCAACCATAAACGATAAAAACAGATATAATCCAAATCATCACTGTAATGCACTTGTCAGAGTCCGGCATGTTGAAAACTTAATCGCGTCATCAAATAAAATCACGAATATTAGCGTAATAGACTAAAACTACAGAAAAATAATACAAAAAATAGATTCACAACTAATTTTAATTCAAATCTACTTCAAAGTAAGCAACCGATGACATGAATTAAACAAAATATTTGAGGATTTATAGACCAACTCACCATGATGCTAGACGAAACACAAATGGCCGTTTGCAAAGGCCGAGGTAGCTCAGCTCTGGTTACTAGGCGTCGACACTAGCGACATCTTCTTAATAGTTCCCTTCTTCTTTTTCTTTTATATTTCTTATACAGATTGTTATTTAAATATTATATTATGGAATTAAATATATAAGTAAATCAGTGAAATATTGCTAATTTTCATTAAAAATAGCAAAAAAATTTATCTATTGAATCATAATAATAATATTTCAGGTTAGAATCCATCATAATGGCGTTAACATATTTTCAAAAAATTCAGCGATTAAACTCAGTACCGTTCAGATTATCATCAAATTGTTATAATACTAGGTAAAGTAGATATTCAGTTATATATTCCAATCATAAATGAATTGTTATTTGCATGTATTTCTGCCGACACAAATAGTGAGGTTAAGTATTATTATTTTTTCATTTTTACAGATATTTAGCTTACAGTACGAATAATTATGCTAAGACAAAAGCAGAATACGAAGTGGATGATCCAGATAAACCAATAGAATACTCGAAAAGTGAAGCAGCTAAATGGAAAGCTCAAGTGACAAGGAGAGGTGCTGTTGAGAAAGGTCCTTGGTATCAACCCTACGTTATAATTACAAGTTTATCAATATTTATGATATACTTCTTCTATCTCAGAGAAGAGAGTGATATAGATTTAAAATTTAATAAGAACTTATATGATCATATCAGCGGTTTGGAAGAGAAGCAACTTGAAATTGTTTTGGAGTACAACAAAGAACATAATATTCCTACTTCGGATATTGAAAGAAGATTAAAAGAAATTCAAAGTGAGAAGTAGAACTGAACAGCCGTGTATTTATTATGTAATATAGGTGCAGCCTGCACTGGACGTTAAGTTATGTGAAATGAAAACTATGTACAATATCAATTTTAATCATGTTTGATGTGCATGTTTCAATCATTTTGTTAATAAATAAGTTATAAAATCACATCGTATTTGAAGCCACTGTTATTATTACCCGAAAGTAGACAATTATTTCATTAATGTTTATTAAAATGCAGTTCAGTTACGAATTTTGGTTGAGTAAAATTTTATTTTTTATATAATTGTGCTATTTTACAAAAATGAAAAATATACATACATAGAATATACAATTTTTGAATTGATTTATGAGAAAATTGACTAAACGTATATTTAATTTGTTCGAACACAAAGATGGTACTAAATGTCAATAATGACAAGAATGTTCACATACATTTAAATAAGTTTTATTAAAACTTTTTACCACATACAGTAATATTTATTAATTAAATACTGACAGGATACAGATCCCAAATAAATCGAACATTAAGTCGAAAAATAATTTTAGTAAAAAAATTAATGGTATATGGTAATACCTTTCTTTCAAAAGTTCACATTGGTAAAACACAATATTTTTTATCGGTTAAAGAGTCAGTATTAATTTTCTTTAAAAAATAAAGACAAAGTATATACGTATATTCTAAATTAAATTTACCAACTAACATATCTACCTTAACTACGTTTACATATTCATATGAACGAAGATAGGTTACTACAAATTTCACCCTTTTCTAAAAAAATTATCATTACAAAAAAAGAAACCTTGACGCTTTTGTTGTTGAGCGACGTACAGTTATAGTTGAAATGAATGATATACTGTATGTCACACACTTCTATTAATAAACATTTTATTTATTTGTTTACACACAAAAACTGAAATCATCAATCATTTGAATGTATCGATTAATAGTTAATGTTGTTGCACTACATACATATAGAAAAACTGTTTTCAAACTGCCAAGACAAGACGTTGTTGTGTGACAAGTGAATGGTGGTTTTGTTTCAAGTATTTTTCCCTTTTACAATGGCAGTGCGTTTACGGAATTGTATTTATAAATAAAAAGATTAAGAAAGTCCAGTACGCCACGAGTGAAAAGAATCATACGCTGGGACGTGTGTTGTTCCAGCCGTCCCAGAGGGAGTTATGCGATGTTTAAGTTGTATTCTTGTTCTTGTTTAGTAGTAGATATTTGTACCTTACTTACCCCCCCCCACGCCTGTCCTCTCTCTGTATGTTTGTTTATTTGATGTAATGTTATGGTTTCGATACAACAATATATAAAATTAACACTACGCTGACGATTGACGTATATTGAAGAACGGTTAATAGACCACAGCGTACTGACAGAACTATTGATGACGTTGTGTGAACTTATGCACGCTCGCCACGGATTCGTCGGGCGAGCTGGATGTCTTTCGGCATAATGGTTACCCGTTTAGCGTGGATAGCGCACAAGTTAGTGTCTTCAAACAGACCGACCAAGTACGCTTCACTGGCTTCCTAAACATTCCACAGAAAACACACAATCAATTACTAACCATAACATATATACAGATGCTAAACTTCAATTTCAAATTAATTAACGCTACAGCATAGATAAATGTCTGATAACATATACAACGCAAGAGTAAAATTAATTATTCATAGAGATAAGCATGTATACAGATTAACAAACTGCTACATAAACAAGGATATATATATTTTAATATTACAGATAACAATATATAATTAGCCTGAATGGAACTGTACTATCTTGAAATCGTTTTGCATATGCACAAGATCAGACAAGAAATAACGTGGTAATTATTCATATGTAAATTGATAAGAGATATTGAAACATGCGGAATAAATAGAATTATATTGATGCTGGCGAAAACTTAGTCCATTACAGATCTTGCACATTATATCTCTATGCATAAATGATTTATGCAGAATATAGCTGGCGAATGTTTGTAAAATAAAGGGTCTGCTACCCCAGTAATGGGGCGTGATGTTATGTATGTATGTATATTGATTTGAAATATGATAACAAAGTTTTGTTATTTCATATGACTAAAATGTTATATATGTATAAACATGTGTGTTTATTATTGGTTATGTGAGAATTTGTATACATACCTGCAGAGCGCCAATAGCAGCAGACTGGAAACGCAAATCTGTTTTGAAATCCTGAGCGATTTCACGAACTAATCGCTGGAATGGCAGTTTTCGGATAAGCAATTCTGTAGATTTTTGGTAACGCCTAATTTCTCGAAGGGCGACAGTACCAGGACGGTACCGATGCGGTTTCTTTACACCACCCGTGGAAGGTGCTGATTTTCTTGCGGCTTTGGTAGCCAATTGTTTACGGGGCGCTTTACCTCCCGTGGACTTCCTAGCAGTCTGCTTCGTACGTGCCATTTTCTCTCAATGCAATGCTACATAAACAAATAACAATTAGATACACCGGATATACATGTCCAAAATCGATTACAACGTATAATGATTGCCTAATAATAGATAATTGTACTTTGTCATTACACGATATACCTAAGTACTATGTTAATGCTTGTGGTAAAGCAAAAAAACCCAAGAATAAAAAAACCGCGAAAATTTCTTAAGAAATAGTAGCAGAGCAACAAATTACCTTTTGATATTTAGCAATGAAAGAACAAAGACTAAAGCATAAAACAATAGTTACTAACTAATAACAAAATAATATCGCCGTTTCTAGAACACCCGAATCAACAAAAGTAGAAAGCAAAACATGAAATGGCGGACACATGATCAGTAAATCTTAAAACTATACACTTCGATTACCACTTTCCCACCGATTGAAACACTGCAAATTTTACGTTTACTTGAAATTTACGTTATAATTCACAAATTAACACTATTTTTACTTACCAAAAACAATAAATAAAACCGTTAAAATGCTCAAATGCAGAGAAACACCCGTTGCTATCGCGAAAACAGAACTGACTCACACGCACTAACACATCAAAAGAAAGACACAGACGCTACACTTGCAACAGAGTGATTTCATTGGTCGAAATTCTCAGAATACGCGTTTATTATTGGTCATAATAAGCTTGTTTCTGATTGGTTATAATAAAAGCTTACGTTATTGGTGGACGTAGCTTTTTCGAAATTTTGAGTAATATTTAAAAAAAAAGTCAGTTATTAGTTTAAAAAAGTATATAAATGTGTGTACGTATAAATAAATAAAAACAACGATGGTTCGTCAAACAGAAACATATTGATTATTGGGCAAATCAAGCAGTGAGAAACTTTCCGATAAAATATGATAATTAGATACCAAATAATGCTTTAAATTGTGAAAAATGATGTAATATACTAGGTTTTTTGATGACACATATTTCTAATACATGATTCATACGTGATATAAACAATTGTCGTTACTAATAACGTACATATTATTAAATTTATTGAATACGAATCATATATTTAAATAAAAACATGACACCTGGGTTTTTTTTAATCACAATTTTATTATGAGATAAATAAATTATGAAAGCGATACATAATAATTATAAAGCTATTTTAACATTCACCGTAAACACAATACTTGACAATTGATACAGAATTTAAATAAAATAAATTCTGAATTTACCATCTACCACACAAATATATTGCCAAAATACTACCATACATCTTTATTTTTACAATATAGTCACTCCATTTTGTACTTCACAATTACATTTTTAGATTGTATGTATTGCATTCTGTGACATCATCATCATCATCATCATCATCATATGTTAATTAAAATCTTCGTAATCATCATTCATGTCCCAAGACAGAAGAGGAATAAACAAACATGACAAGATAACCCGGGATGTTGTGTTGTTACAATTTGCAAATATTTGGTATGACAGAATTCACGTATAAAATCAGAACCGTCCATTCCACTTGTCGATTAGTTTATATAGGTATGTAGTTTTAGTTTAGTACGTAGCGTATATGTGGGTAAATATGAGAGGCGTTAAACCGATTGAACATTTGCACTTTGTACTCGTTCAGTTTGTTACGTTTCATGACATCTTTATGTACTGTTTCTCCTTCATTTATTTACAAATATTGAACACTTATGCATCGTAAACCAAATGGTATGAAATCATCTGTGTTCATTTACAAATAAATCAACTGAAAATTACACAATATGCCATATTGAAATAATCGCAGATAAATCATCAGTTTGTTCAATAATCACTTACTTAGGTGAGACAATCATGTATGTATGTATGTGCGTTTTTGTATGATGTTAACGTGTAGTTATATGATAATGAACAGGATTATTATTGGTACATATTTACAAGTGTATGAACGAATAATGATTATGATTCACTTACCAGTAAATTCTATGTGAAATTTTGAAATTAATATTTTTACACACTATATTATTTGGTATCGTATTCCAATATAATGAAATACTATAATATCAATTATAATCCATTTCATCATTACATGTAGTTGGAATGTAAACATTTCTAACGCACGTCATATATCATCGTCTTCAGTATGTATAATAACATTTCTCATTTCTATTACACAAACATACATAAACAACAAAATTAACAGAATCATCTCTGTAATTCTTTCAAATATTCGCTGATGTGAAAAGCTAATATTGTTTAGTAAATTGTAAGGTAGTTTTTCTCTTATTACACTTACAAATTTATAAAACAAATAATATACCTAATGTCATGTAAGATAAGTACTTCAATTTGTAATTTTCTTTCATATTTTTCTGGCAAAGATTGTTAAAGAATGTCATTAGAGTTTTAGACAATTGAAACAGAAGAAAATCTATATAAGCAACGAATATCCAAGGCTCACTTCCGCTATTTTGTACACTCGATTCGATTTTGTTCTGTTCAAATTGTCAAAGAGAAATGACATTTCGAAATGTGTGATTAATTCTTATTCATAAGAATTAAGTCAAATGTATGGTACATTATATACCAGTAAATAAAATAGTTCATTTATATAAAACTATATTTTTCATTTCATCAGAAACATTCAAGTTTTTCTCTTGATTACAAATACATATTTTTGACAGCCTCATTTTTACGTACGCCCTTACCATTTTATACGTAAAACGAAAATTAAAATATGATTTGGCAGCTTACCAATAATACAATGGTACATATTTTTCACTGGTTGACAATGAAGAATAAACAATGTTTTGAACATGATTGTATAAAGTAAAAATATTTGCTGTATGTAATGTTGAATAACATATATGAAGCTATTATTGCAATATGTATGCATGTATGTATGATTCCTTGTTCCCCAAATTGTAATTCGCACAAAATTCGTTTCACAAACAAATATCATCTAATATACGTAGGTCTCATGGTTTGTGTGAAATCTGCATAAAATATTGAAATAAACTACCTTATGTCATTCTATAGGCCCACTACTTCATAATTATCTGGATAAATTAATTAATTCATTATTTAATACTACCTACCTATCATAGAAGTTTACATTTTATATTGTAAATATTTCTTGTGTATTGACACATTCATTAGTTTTTAGGTTTCTTTTTTTTTGAGTAATTATGACCATAATATTATTACTTTTGCATACATAGTTTTGATTAAATTTTTCGTATAATAAAAAAGTATATATATAAAAATCATTGCATTTTGTATAAACATATATTAGTTTTGTTCTTGAAATTATATGTACACAATTATAACAACGAGAAATGATCTTACGAAAATATATACTCGCCTTAATTAAGCATGAAATTTTAAAAATTCCACTGATTAATTATAGAAACTAAAAATTATAAATATACATTTATCAGTCAATATATTCTTTGAATATTTTATTTTTTTGGTGTATTTTAAAACATATTTATTGATGTAAATAAAATGAATAAAATATATGATGATGATATTGGCACTTATGCATATAGATTTATATATTTATTTAAAGTACATGTAAAACAAGTAAATTAAACAATTAAAAAAATAGAATTAACACATATAACTAA